>JANHZU010003229.1:151422-164817 GCA_032468055.1 Acrochordus granulatus
ACAGGGGGGCCTGGCGTAATGCAGTCCATGGGGTTGCGAAGAGTCGGACATGACTGCGCGACTGAACAACAACAAAACAATAACAGCCTGCTTATAAAACAGTGGTGCTTAATTGTTTGTGAACTCTTTTCAGTTTTCAATATTTCTGCATAAATATGACCTAAAATGTGAGCTGTTCTCCACACAAGTCCGAAAACTAGATAAAGAGAACCTAATTAAATGAATAAAAAAATTATTTATTGAGGAAAAGGATCCAAAACTATGTATTTGTGTGTGGCAAAAGGATGTGAATATATCTCTGTTATACTTTCAATCCCAGAGTCCCAGTTGACATTGAAAAATGATCTGGAGCACATTAGAGCTCAGCTCCATGCCCAAACCAAGGTATGTATGGTGGTAGCTGGCATAAACCTGGAAATCTGCTTGTGATCAGTATCACATTCTATGTTAACTGTATCTACACCAAATTTTCTTCCCAGGCTTTTCAAGTACTGAGTCACTCAATTACTCTGTTAGAGCAAGAGAGCAACTATCAGCAGGGTAGGATCAAAGCACTGGAAGGTGAGAAATTTGAATACTGCTCTATTTGTTTATGGCCCTGCAAGCCCATCATAGCAGGTTATATCATGCTCTAAAGTAGAAAGTCTTTTCAGGGAAGAGGATTTCTGGAGCATTAATCTTTTAGGAATTTTTGTATGCAAATTCCACAGAGAACTTGGTTTCTTATTAATTTCTGACTCTTCTGGTGATGAAAAATACCAGAAGCAAGATAGATAAATTATGCAATCCCCATCCCTAAGCAGAATTGAAGGGAATTGAAAACATTTTCTAACATCTTCAACATTTTAGCGTAGCTAAATCTGGAAGAATTGCAATATCTTAGAATCCCAAGTCTGTCTTGAATGACACTTCAAGAATTGTATAGGAGCATCTTCAAAGTATTAGGGCTGGTAAATCAAGAATATACAGAATATCATCCCTATCTCTCCATTACTGAAGGATGAATAACTCTATCATATATTCCATCCTTCCAGAGGAAGTACAATTTGCTGCTCGTTCATCCCATGAGGCAATGTTTAATAAGGTAATACAGAAAAAAATCCAAGAGCTTTGGAAGACCATCACCAGAGAGATACAAGGCCTTCAGAGTTCCATGATCCAGAAACAAAGTTCAATGGAGAATCTGTCTCAAGATGTTCTTGAGAGGTAGGAGAAAGGGCTGAGTGGGCTGAAAAAGAAATGAGCTTTTGTGGATTTTGAGTAGGTAGAAAAATGACTAGGATAGGTTGGGTCTCCACATTCTTTACTATAATTCTCTTTCCATTGCTCTTGTCACTGAAGTTTTATGCTCTTGCTTAATAATAAATCATCTTAGGGTATGAATTTCCAAGGCTCTATTGTAAAGCTCCTCTGTCCTTTCTCTTCTTCCCTTGGCAGCAAAAAATTTCTTTGGGAAGAGCTGGAATCAGTTCAGGGTGAACTCCGGCGCATCCACCAGAAACTGAGTAAGTAGCTGTTAGTTTTATCTTCTTGTAACGTTTTGTTCATATTGACTTCCAGAGTACAGCAGATTCTTCTCTACCAGTATATTTCCACTCATTATACATTCAGTGTTGCCATGGCTCTCCAAATCTTCTGGATTTTTCTCTGCAATAGATTCTCAGCCATCATCCTATCAGTCAATACGGTGGCAAATATCAACTTCCTTTGAAGGAGATAACATCTCCTTCCAGTTGAAGAACTTCTGGAGACCTCAGGATTCAGGATGCCCAATCTAGCTTACAGGTCTAGAATTCCCTGGAAGACTCCCACCTAAATACTTAGGCAAGTTCAAACCTGATTAGTTTTTGAACCAAGATTAGCCTCCTGAGATTATGCTACCTTGATCACTTGATTTAAGTCTCAGAGAAGCAGAGAGGAAGGGGGGGTTCCTCATTTGATTAGGACTGAGCAAGTTCCATATGCATCCATACCATTGTTATCATTTAAACCAATTATTCGTCTTCCTGCTGAAAAATATGTATACCAATGTATCCCTTTGGAATTTTCTATCTTTGAGAAAGAAAATTCTTCAGCCTTCCAAAGCAGTTGTCTCTATCACTGAATTTCTTTTATTAATCAGGGATTTTCTTTATATGTATTTTATTGCTATGTAATCTCATGTTACACTGTTTCTTTTTAATTTCATTGGTGTTTTACCCGTAACTATTTATATGAGATCTGAAAAAAACAGACTATTCGGTCCTTTCCCTACAAATGACTAATAGCAACTTCTGGATTAATCCAATAATTCAACTGTTATGCCAAAATAATAGTAATGGCATAACTTTGTAAAGGCTTTGTATCACTTTGACAAGGGCTGGATGAAGGTGTTATAAAGGTTCTAAGATGGCTTCTCAGATACTCAGAATGAAACCAAGTTGGAGTTGACTTGACATGGCCTATCTAAATCCATACTGGCTTAGAATTTCCTCTTGTTTTTCTATAGTGTGCATATATTGAGTTCAAATAGAAGATAATATATGTAGCTCAAGGTTGAACTGTGGAGTGTTAGGTGCTCTCTGAGCATGGCTGCTTGCTTGCAGACATTTCATGACCTAACTAGGTAATATCACCAGAGCACTGATTATCAGGGCACTAATAATGTTACCTAGTCAGGTAATGAAATGTCTGCAAGCAAACAATGACTCTCATAAAGCACCAAGGACTCCACATATATTGAGTGTTAGGTACAGCTTTCTCTGTTCTCCTTTTTGATAGTAAATATGCCATGTTATTATTATTGCAGTTCTATCTGCTAGAGTAGCTATGAATAATGATGCGGGTATTGTCCAATGACCCCCAGTGAGGCACCATGTTGATATGGTTGTGTGGTTTGTGTGTTTTGAGGAAGATGAGAGCTATACCAGAAGTTCAGCCATACTTGACAGATCTCATCAGAGGAGCCAGACAAATATGGTGAGAAGTAATTTACAGAAACCCAGCTTGGTTATCACAGAGGTCAATAAGGACTGCACTAGAAGTTGGAGTTCCAGGACATCTGGTGAAAAACGGGCAACAGAAAGGAAATGGCAACTCACTTCAGTATCCTTGCCAAGAACACCTCATGGACAGTAACAAAAGGCTAAAAGGATATGACTTAGAAAGATGAGCCCCTGAGGTTGGAAGGTATCCAGTATGCTACTGGGGAGGAACAGAGGGCAATCACAAATACCTCTAGAAAGAGTGAAGTTGCTGGGCCATAGCCAAAAGATCCTCTGCTGTGGATGTGTCTGGAGGTGAAAGGAAAGTCTAGTGCTATAAAGAACAATATTGCATAGTAACCTGGAATGTAAGATCTATGAATTAAGGTTAGCTGGATGTGGTCAAACATGAGATGGCAAAATTAAACATGGACATATTGGGATTTAGTGAACTAAAATGGATAGAAATAGGTGAAAAATTATATAATTCAGATGGCCATTATATCTACTTCTGTGGACAAGAATCCCTAAGAAGACATGGAGTAGCCATCATAGTCATTAAAAGAGTGAGAAAAGCAGTACTGGGGTACAATCTCCAAAACAACAGAATGATCTCAGTTTGAATCCAAGGCAAACCATTCAATATCACAGTAATCTAAGTCTACATCCCAACCACTGATGCCAAAGAGGCTGATGTTGATTGGTTCTATGAAGGCCTACAATACCTTCTAGAACTCACAAAAAAAATAGATGTCCTTCTCATCAAATCAAAAGATAATGGGAATAACAGGCAGGTTTGGCCTTAGAGTACAAAATGAAGCAGGGCAAAGGCTAACAGAGTTTTGACAAGAGAATACACTCGATCATAACAAATACATTTTCCCAATAACCCAAGAGGCAACTCTACACATGGACATCACCAGATGGTCAACGCCAAAATCAGATTGATTATATTATTTGCAGCCAAAGATGGAGAAGCTCAATACAGTCAGTCAAAACAAGACTTGGAGCTGATTGTGGCTCAGATCATGAGCTTCTAATTACAAAATTTGCGCTTAAATTGAAGAAAGTAGAAAAAAACACTAAGCCATTCATGTATGGCCATAATGATATCCCTTATGAATATACAATGGAGGTGAGGATTCGATTTAAAGGATTAGATCTGGTAGACAGAGTGCCTGCAGTACTATGGATGGAGGTACATAACATTGTAGTAGTGGTAGCTATTAAAACCATCCCAAATAAAAATAAATTCAAGAAAACAAAATGGCTGTCTGATGAGGCTTTACAAATAGATGAGGAAAGAAGGAAAGTGAAAGGCAAGGGAGAAAGGGAAAGATACACCCAACTGAATGCAGATTTCTAGATAATAGAAAGGAGAGATAAGAAGGCCTTCTTAAATGAACAATGCAAAGAAATAGACAAAACAGATTGGGAAAGGCTAGAGATCTCTTTGAAAAAATTGGAAATATCAAAGGAATATTTCATGCAAAAATGGGCACGATAAAAGACAAAAATAGTAGGGACCTAACAAAAGCAGAAGTAATTAAGAAGAGGTGGCAATAATACACAGAAGACTTATGCAAGGAAGATCTAAATGTCCCCGATAACCACGATGGTTTGGTTGCTGACCTAGAACCGGACATACTGGAATGTCAAGTCAAGTGGGCCTTAGGAAACATTCCTAACAACAAAGGTAGAAGAGGTGATAGTATTCTAGCTGAACTGTTTAAAATCTTAAAAGATGATGCTGTTAAGATGCTGCACTCAGTGTGCCAGCAAATTTGGAAAACTCAGCAGTGGCTACAGGATTTGGAAAAAGTAAATTTACATTCCAATCCCAAAGAAGGGCAATGCCAAAGAATGTTCAAACTACCGTATAATTGCTCTCATTTCACATGTTAGCAAGGTTATCCTCAAAATACTACAAGCTAGGTGCTTCAGGAGTATGTGAACTGAGCACTACCAGAAGTACAAGCTGGGGTTCAAAGAGACAGAGGAACTAGAGATCAAATTGCCAACATTCACTGGATCATGGAGAAAGCGAGGGAGTTCCAGAAAAACATTTACTTCTGCTCCATTGGCTATGCTAAAGCCTTTGTGTGTATCCCAACAAATTGTCACAAATTCTTAAAGAGATGGCAGAAGATGAGATGGTTAGATAGCATTACCAGACAATCTCTCTCCTGAGAAACCTGTATGTGAGTCAAGAAGCAACAGTTAAAACCGGTCATGGAACAATAGATTGGTTCAAAATTGGGAAAAGAGTACAACAAGGCTGAATATTGCCACCCTGCTTATTTAACTTATATGCAGAGTACATCATGTGAAATGCCGGGTTGGATGAATCACAAGCTGGAATTGCTGGGAGAAATATCAACAACCTCAGATATGCAGATGATACCATTCTAATGGCAGAAAATAAAGAGGAACTAAAGAGCCTCTTGATGAGGGTGAAAGAGGAGAGTGCAAAAGCTGGCTTGAAACTTATCATTAAAAAACCTAAGATCATGGCATCCAGTCCCATCAGTTCCTGGCAAATAGAAGGTGAAGAAATGGAAGCAGTGACAAATTCGACCTTTTTGGGCTCCAAGATCACTGCAGATGGTGATTGCAACATGAAATTAAAAGATGCTTGCTCTTTTGGAGGAAAACTATGGCAAACCTAGACAGGATAACAAAAAGCAAAGCCATCACCTTTCTGACAAAGGTCCATATAGTCAAGCTATAGTTTTCCCAATAGTAATGTATGTCAGTGAGAGCTGGACCATAAGGAAGTCTGAACGCTGAAGAATTGATGCCTTCAAATTATGGTTCTGGAGAAGACTCTTGAGAGTCCCTTGGACTGCACGGATATCAAACCAGTCAATCCTAAAGGAAATCAACCCTGATTGTTCATTGGAGGGACAGATACTGAAGCTGAAATATACTGGCCACATAATGTGAAGAGACATTAGAAAAGATTGTGATGCAGGGAAAGATTGAAAGCAAAAGGAGAAGGGGATGGCAGAAGATGAGATGGTTAGATAGCATTGCAGATGCAATGGGTGTGAATTTGGGCAGACTCCAAGAGGCAGTGCAGGACAGAGAGGCCTGGCATGCTGCAGTCCGTGGGTCACAAAGAGTCAGGCATGACTAAGTGACTGAACCACAACAACATTGTCCATTAAAGACAAGGTCTTTGAATAAATATTTCAGCAGACCCAGAGGAAGCCATGTATACTTGGTGATTCACAGAAGTGAGAAAAGAGAGTTTAAATGATAATGATAGGAGTCATCTTGATTGGATGTGCTTGGCTTTTGTCTTAGAAGACCAGGAGGTTGATATCACTAGAAATCTTGTCAGCATTAAGAAAATGCAAGAGAATCAGATGAAGTGCACCAAGGTAAGCTCCTCCACTCAACTTCACTTTTGAGTTATGATCTTCACATGAAAAGCTGTATGTTAGCAAATTCTTCTCTACGAGACACTGTTAAATTATATGTTCTCTTATTGGTTAAAAAACTCAACTCATTTCAAATAAAATGAAAATTAATCTCTCTCACCCGCTTGCCCATAGGGTGGTTGTCTGACAAAGTAGATATTTTATTTTAGAAAATTTCTGTCCTGCTTCCCCTCCCCCCCCCAAAAAAAGCCATCGAGGTGTGATTCATCCAAAACATTAGAAACAGGAGGCAGAAAGAGAGAAGAGCTTGGAAATCAGGGGTCCTGAAGGTTGTTTCCTTCTGCCCATCTCATCTCCTGAATTCTAGTCACTCATTGTTGAGGTAAGCAGCCTGAGGAAAAATGAGGACAGTGAGGTAATGGCATAGCATGCCAGAAAAGAAAGGACAAAGAACCTGTATAAGAGAGGCATTACCAGTTCTGTGCATTTAGATATACATACAATAATGAAGTAGCCAAGATTTCTAATATGGAGAAGGTTTTATTGAGGAGAATCAGAGAGTCAGTTTGGTGTAGTAGTTAAGGCATCAGGCTAGAAACTGGGAGAATGAGTTCTAGACTTTCCTTGGGTACAAAACCAGCTGAGTAAGCTTGGGAACCATTACTCTCTCTTAGCCCCAGGAAGAAGACAATGGCAAATTGTTTTTGAAATCTTGCCAAGAAAACTGCAGGGACTAAATTGCCAGGAAAAAAAATACTGACTCAAAGGTACCATATATAAATAAATTGATTTATTCAAAACATTTATATTACAATCTTATATTGCACTCTGGGCAGCTCCCAATCTACAATTAAAACATCATCAATAATAAAATAACATAATACATATACCTATTAAAACCATAAACATTGAAAACCTGGCACTAATTTCCAACATCTTTGTTAAATCGTCCCATCCACTTCACTAACCCAGTGCTTGGGGAAAAGCCAGGTCTTCAGTGCTTTTCAGAAGGTGAGGTGGATAGAAGCCTACTAAACTTCAAAGTGAAGGGTGTTCCATATGGCAGGGACTGCCATGGAAAAGGTGCACTTCCTTAGATCCCATACTATGGCAATGTTTAAGATCCTATCTGATCTGGTAGAATGGGGAGATGTTCATAGGGAGACACAGTCCTGCATATAACCTTGCCCTGTGCCATATAGGTCTTAAAAATGATAACCAGACTCTTGAATTGCACCAGGAAGGAAATTGGTGAGAACTGTAGTTTTTTTATATCCTACTAGTGAACTTCTTAGGAACTTCTTAGGGCTTCTTAGGCTAGCCACTGTGGAAAATGTATTTCAGCAGGTTTTCTAATGTTCTTAAGATGGGCAGAGTTATAAACCTTCATTATATGATCTTAAGAAGCTCAGAAATAATTAGCTAATGCAATTAAATTAAATTATTGTATTTAATTATAATTAAAGCAGGATTCACCATTTTGTGCACAAGATGTTTGCAGCTATGTCCAATTACTTTGGCTATCTTTCTGGAAGTTGGTGGTCTTCAGCTTCCCACTTCATTTCTATCCACATCCACCATCCATGTAGCCACAATAGCAAATCTTTTTGGAATGCAAGATAGTGGCACCCCTTTAATGGAGGATGGATTTAGGCAAAGAGACCTACTTCATGAAAACTGAGCAGAAGAGCAGTCAAGTACTTTAGTGATTTTTTTGAGCTTATGTTAGCCCACAATGGTAGAGATATGATCACACAGTTTCTGTGTCCTGCTGTGTGTGATCATGTGTAATCATGTACTCTGTCTGTCCAAGGCTTGAATTTGTGTTGACACAGCTACTGTTTTTACATTTCATCCAGAAATTTGTAGCAGAATGCTCCCTCCTGGATATCCTCCATAGGCTGGTTTGCAACCCACTGTGTGTGTGTGTATGTATAATTTTTTATTAATTTTCAGCAACATAGAAAAATAAAAAACATAAAATATGTAATAAAACAGCACATAACAACACATAAAACAATGTCTACAATACAACACAAGAGAGGGGAGGAAAAGAGAAAAAGGAAAAAAGAGAAAAATCAGGGGGAACAAACCATCTCTCAAAAACATTCCCAACCTAATTCTGTATGGATATCTTTTTACAACACACACGTTCCCCTTTTACATTCTAATGTAATTAGTAGGTGAACTATATGTTCTATCCTTAAATTACAATTCATTTTTAACCATAATAAACACATCTGTTCTATCAAACTATAGACTACATATACTGAGTGTTATATTTTCACTTTACTCTTTTTTCACTTTTTTCTCCTATTACACATTCTCTTTCTGTCAACCTACTCTTTAACATGTCTATATCATAATTATTTCCAATCACATTTTACACAGTGTTTCTTATAATTTTAAATTTAAATCCTTAGTCATCTAGTCCTACAGAAATTTATTTCGTAAATTTCTTCAGCAGAAAGTCCCAGAACAGCTTCCAAATATTCCAAAACTTCTTTGAGATATTGTCCTTCAGGAGGGCTGTGAGCTTTGCTATCTCTGCCAAGTCAATGAGTTTTAAAAGCCAGTCATCCACCATAGGAACCCTCTCTTCCTTCCACATTCTGGCATATACCAATCTTGCTGCAGATACCACATATAAAAACAACTCTCCATTTTGTTTCTTAAACTGTTTATCCATTATTCCTAAAAGAAAAGCTTCAGGTTTCATTAGTACATTATATTTAAAAATCTTTTGCATAACCTCAGTTATATTTATCCAATATTTGGATCTGGGATTTTAACATCTTAGGTCTGGATGGGGTGGCACTGCCCCAGTTAGACTCTGTGTGCAACCTGGGGGTTCTCCTGGACTCGCAACTCCTGCTCAAAGAGCAGGTGGCAGTCACAGTTAGGAGGGCTTTTGCACAACTTTGTATTGTGCACCAGTTGCGCCCTTTCCTGGACCAGGAATCCCTACACTCAGTTACTCATGCCCTCATCATTTCTTCATTGGATTATTGCAATGCACTCTACATGGGGCTCCAGCTAGTGCAGAATGCGGCTGCACAAATGATTTTAGGGGCCAGAAAATGGCCCAAGTAACGCCTTTATTCCATGGGCTGCATTGGCTGCCAATTTGCTTCCAGGTGCAATTCAAGGTGTTGGTTTGACCTTTAAAGCCCTTCATGGCTTGGGACCAGGTTATCTAAGGAACCATCTCACCCCACTGGGGACGGCCTGCCCCATCAGAACCAGCAGAAGAGACCTCCTTTGAATCCTGTCAGCCAAGGAATTTTGACTGGTGGGGTCAAGAAGAAGAGCCTTTTCTGCTGTAGCTCCTGCCCTGTGGAACATCCTATCCCCAGAGGTGAGGTCTGTACCCACCCTTACAGCCTTCTGGAAGGGCCTTAAGATCTGGCTCTGCCAGCAGGCTTGGGCTCCAATGGGGATACAACATCTTGGAGGTGGCTTATGGCTTAACATTGACCTCCTCCCCCAGTTTTCTCCTCCTCTATCTGTCTGGCTACTTTTTATTCAATTTTATGGTTTTAATTGTTTTAGTTATTGTATTTTATGTTTTTATTGTGAGCCACTGAGAGTCATTTCTGAGTTCAGTGGCATATAAATTTAATAAATAAATAAGGTAAAATGTACCTGAAGATTGGGCACATTTCCAGTATTTATTAGATGATCCATTGTACATCTTGGATCAGGAGATAAATGCCATCTGTACATCATTTTATAAAAATTCTCTTTGAGACCATAATTCAAAGTAACTTTTACTCCAAACATGCTCTCGATGTATTTTACACTTGACCTTTCCCTAGTTCCTGTGCCAACTGAAGGAGAAAGTCTCAGATGATGCCTTAGAAGAGAAGGATAATAAACAAGGCAGTGAAGAGCTGAATGAAATTTGGTAAGAACAGTTCCTTAGGAATTCTTGATGAGAAAGCCTTGTCAGTTCTCTTCCTGCCTCAAGCAGTAGAAGGAAGTTCTTGAACTTGACATTTTCTTTTCAGTGGTCTTTGGTGCCAGGCACATTATTTCATTTATGGGACAGTGGAATAAGAATTTCTGGGCTTGAATTTGTACACCAGGAAGGTTAACCATATAAAGCTGATTCATATCTTTTTTATAAGTAGATACAGTAGATTCAAACTTGAGTCTAAAGAAATGTCTGTATTCCACACTAATTTATTATCGCTGGAAATAAAAGGGCAGCATGTTATAAAGCACCCATTATAAATTAAAAGAAAAAGATCAGTATAGTTGTTCCTATTTTACAAAGTACTAGTTTTGGATCTCCATGAAAGAAATTATAAGCTGCCCCTGGTCTAAAAGATCAACTGGGGCGATGGTTTCAGAGCTGTACTTCCATCCTACATAATTAACTTGAAAGGATGTAAGCAGATATTCTTCCTGTCTGTTTATCTCACAAGAAGGTGATCCACAAAGGGAATCAGCAGTTCCTTTGACTTAATTCTTGTATAGGTCAGCTGTCAATACCTTACGCAATTCCATTATCAACAACACCATAGGGAGTGACAAGAGGAATTCTTCAAGAATAAAAGGTAAGTAGGCCTAGTTGCTCCACCTCTGAACAGAAGCATACAGGCATGGATCATGGTATGTATGAAAACTCAGACTGTATCTCCTTCAAGGGGGCATCTTCCTTCAGGGTTCAAAATAATCCTCAGTGTGTTTTCCCAAGCTTTTACTCCCAATAAATGTTTAACTACAAGTGACAAAGACCCAAATAATTGGAAATTATAGGCAGCACCTCTGGAGTTATTGGGGTATATGAGGGAACCAACTAGGGAAAAACCAATATATTGTATTCCTTTTAAATATTCTTCTGGGATGAATCTGTGAGCCCTTCAAGATAGTTCACACAGAAAACCAAAATCATGAGTGCTTATCCTTATTGTAAGATTACAGTAACAGAATTTTGCAAGTCTGAAAGCTCTCCCCTCTCCCCTGCCTTTATTTCCAGAGAACTAGGGAGGATTCCTTCTGAGATATTTTCTCCATTTCCATTCCTCCTTTGGACTCAGATTTCATTTATCAAACTGTGATCTAGGCTATGGCTCTTCCTCCTGTCTCTCAAGGTTATGCTCACTAGCCCATTGCAAAATCACACTAGAGAAAAATGGGCAAAATACTCATCTGCAATCAATGGCAAGACTTGCTTGGTCTCAATACAGCACAGTGGGTCAAAGTGGGGGACTGCATTTCCTAATTTGTCTGCCTCCTCAGCAGGCAACTTAGGACAAATATATAAATGATAAGGTGGCTTAACCTCTCCAGAAAGCTTTCTCTGTGACTTTCTTACAGATCGAGGAAGCCAACATCATCGAAAATTTAATTCAGTTCACTCCAATTTCTCTGACTCTGCCCTCCAACAGCACCGCCGCAGCAGCTCAGAGCACAGTTCTTAGAAAGGCATAGTGAGTTCCCTTTTTTCTGTTTTCCTCCTCTCATTCAGGGGCATGGTTACCCTGAAATTCCCAGCATGGAGTTTCTAGAAGACAGGGAATTGTTTTGTAGAGTAGGGTCACCCTTTCTGGGTCAAAAGACATATAGGGAAGATGTGACACTCTCAGTAAAAGGAACAAGATAGTAATTTTTCTCCATTTGGGGTCTGGGAAAGGGCAGGGCAAAGATGTTAAGGCTAGCAGTTGAAACAAATGGTAACACTGCCAAGTCTTCATTTTGCTCCTGAATTTTGGTAGCATAGTTATAGCTGCTCCTGGAGATCACAACAATGTAGCAAGGTATTCTTCATTTAATTTGTAAACTGCCCATCTCCAGTAGAGAAGCAAATAACCCCCTCCCATCCATATATCTTTCTGGATATCAGGCAAACTAATGGTTTCCTTCTTAGGTATGGAAGGAGAATCAAGATCCTAGAAAGAAGCGGGTCATCTTTGGAGCTGAATTATTGACAATGCAGATTAAATTAAACCAAACTGCTTGGAAGAGACTTGGCTTGATCATCACTGAGACAGAAAGCTGCCTCATATTAAGACAGACTATTGATCTATCTAGATTAATACTATCTACTTGCAATAACTGACAGTAGTTCTTCAAGGTTTCAGACCTGGAAAACTTCAAGATTTCCAGTGTCACCTGGACATCAGGGATAGAAATAGAAACTTGTTTGCACAAACATGTCTTTCTGTCTGCTTCTGAACTACAGATCTTTTATGGCTTCTGATGATGGGGAAGTTTGACTAACCAATAACTATCATTGCAGCTTCTCATCTGTGGCTTACCTCTGTTCTATGCTTTATTGCTTCCATTGTTCAGGCAGGTTGTGAACTTTAAGGCTGAATAATCAAGCAGCTCACTGAAGTTCCAGAAAGGAAATCAAAACGACTAATAATCAAGTTTAATTAAATCCTTTTTTCTAATATCTCTGCATAATATGGACTTCTGTGCCATTTTTAATTTTACATTCTAAGATTAGGAATTGGAAAAATTAATTCTTTGTCAATATATGAGGTATCCTGCAGTAGATTACTGTACATTAGTCTTGGAAGACCTCTTGAGTGGTCCTTTCCTATTGGAAGATGTCCTCTCCCTCACATTTATTCACTACTACTATCTTCAAAACTAATGGTTTTCATTGGAGTTCTGATGTCCACATTTAGGGCACTTGATTCAGCTAGCAAAATGTAATAAAGATCACCAAACATAAATAACAGTTAACTGGGGAAAAACAGGATAAATCAGGCAGAGAAAGATATTTTCACTATCTGTCACAAGGACAGAGAACTTTCCAGAACAAACAATACTGTGGAAAATTAGCATGAACAATTTTCATGCAAATTTTTTTAACCTTTTTATATACAGTCCTGGCCAAAGTTTTGAGAATGACACAAATATTAATTTTCACAAAGTCTGTTGCTCCAGTGTTTTAAGATCTTCTTGTCAGATGTTAGTATGGCATACTGAAATATAATTATGAGCATTTACATAAGTGTAAAATGCTTTTATTGACAATTATGTGAAGAGTCAATATTTGCAGTGTGGCCCTTTTTTTTCAAGACCTC
>JANHZU010003229.1:169961-196581 GCA_032468055.1 Acrochordus granulatus
CTGCTGCCACTCGAGGCAAAACAGCCTTTTCCCTTTTCCCTCAGCAATGTCTTTCCGGGGATCTTTCCTGGGTGGTTATATGCATATATATACATGTCTGTTTTTAAAAGACTGTGTTGCTAAGTTACACTCTTAGGATGCTGGCTATATGAATTCACCACACACAATGCTTACATTCTTGCTGTGCTGATTGCTAACCATTTGCAGCAGAATGGTTACTCTGCCACCGGAGGCAGAGGGTACCACTTTGCTTCAGCTTAGCTCAAGGGACTGGTGAGTTGCCATGGATGTGAGTCACTTGGCAAAGGGGTCAGGCAGCCAAAGCATCTTGCAGCTGGATTTCTACAGCACTGGTTACAGTGCTAGAGAAGTTGGACTAGCCCCATGAGCAGCATGGCTCTATCATGTGTAGGGGGAGTCCAGTTTGTGCTGGATGAAGTGTAGTCATGCAAAGAGGAAAGGGGAGAAGAGAGTCAGCCCCCAATCCTCCTCTATACAGTGGCAAGTTAACTTTGAATCCTTGTGCATTTATAAGAACAAAGAGTTAGCATGAGTTGGATTTCTAACAGGACTATGTGTTGCATACTAATTTATGTCTAGTGATTATTATTCCCTGCTACAGGTCCTCATCCAAATCGTGCACCATTTATACAAGAATCCTGATTCTCTGCTTAGAATAAATTGCACAAAGCAATGCAAGATACAGTATTAATATGTATTACTGTTGTTTCTAGTTGAGTTTGCATGCTTCTTTCTAAGTAGGGCATTCCAATTTTCCAGTTCTCTGGCCAGAGAGGGATGTACTGCAAGAAGTAAAAAAAGAGCAAAGATTAGGAGAAACAGTAGGGGAATGAGACTATCAGCTCTCAGGTCCAGAAATCAGCAAAAACCATATCTTTTATCTTATTATATATGCAATAAAATGATAGAACATTACATTGTACTGACATTTATACAAAAAAAAACATAAGTAATGCCCCTAGAAATTGACTTAAAACAACAATTTTTATTTCTTCTACTTGAATATGAGCAAATAGCTATTCACAGGATTTATTTTTAATTCATACTCTGACATGGTTGGATCAGTGATTATGTAACATCTTACTATGATGCAACTTGCATTAACATACTTTTGCCGGGAGGAAAAGCAGTTGAAGCTTCTGTGGTTCCAGGGATTGCACTTTTAACAAGACCAGAAGATCTGAAGTAAATATACAACACAATTTTTTATGGATTTGCCTGGAAATAAGGATTCCAGTCCCATTAAATTGGTCTGAAAAGTGGGAAGCCATTGTGGTGACTCTCAATGAAATAACATCCAGCCTTCTATTTATGACAGATTTGGTCAATCAGTGTGTCTGAGATGACTGACTGTATTTTTCTCAAACTCTGGACTCCCTTTTGCAGATAGAATTAAACATATTCAAAAGTTTTATAGAAAGAGTTCCTCTTATACTATAACCTTAGATTTTCTTAGGAGTTCAAATTCTCAAGCAGAGAAAGGCTTCCCCAGCATTCTCTACAGAATGGAACATGTCTATTTTCTGCTTTGAGCTTGTAAGGTACTTCTCAGATTCTTAACTGACATTTTGCTTTGATTCAATTAACTCACAAAAATTATCTTACTCCAGGATACACACCCACATACTCCTCTCATATCCAGAGTAAAATTTCAGCATCTTCAGAGAGAGAAATTTAAAACCCCTTCCCTAACTCCACAGAATCGGAGGCTGGCTGCCTGGATGCTAGAAACAATTGCTTTTTATGTTTTTGTTATGTACATCACATTTAAAAATTTATGTCTGCTCAGAAGAAAACCCCCTACATTCAGCCATGCTTACAGTAATGTGAGCATAAGGTCTCTAGAATATAATTTTGGGAGAAATGGAAATATGAGTTTGAAAGCAGAGATGTAGCTTTTAAAAAAATAGCTAGTCTATTTTCTGCTTTTTAAAAAAGAGTGTTATAAAATGTTAGCTTTTCCCTATTTTATTGATTGTTTTTAAACTGAAAGACATTATTATTTGTTTTATTTTCTTGTAGATGCCATATCCTCCGTGAGTTGTTAGAACAGCTCTATACTTTGCACGAGCTACTTGACAAGGTAAAGTGACTTTGCTAAGCTTGAGCATCCAGACTCTAAAAGGAGATGTCTTGGTCAGGTAGTTTCCATATCGCATATCAAAATTGTTGCTTGACCTTAAAGCAATTATTCTCAAACTGTGTATTAGGACCTCTGTGGAAAGAAGGGAAATGTCACAAGCAATTTAGAGTCAGTTAGAGTCAGTTTCTTAAAAGCTGAACTGGCATTTGGAGGCACAATGTAAACTTTGTAAAAATGTGCTATGGTCTTTGCTCCTAATTTACCTGTCAAAGGCTGAAGCAGATATATGCAATACTGTAACCACAAACTATAAGAACTCCTTTGACATTTAGATTAAAATGTAATTATTAAAAATAAGCAGTGATATTTATTCCATGCCCACCTCTTATCCTAGGGAACTACTGTAATTCATGAGGGGAGTACACACGTTCACTTATCATTTTAAGGTGCTCAAGATACAACCCAATTTGAATACCCCTGCCCTAAAATATGACATTATGAGGTGGTAGTGTTTTGAAATATGGAAAAAAAATCTGTAGGGAAGAATCTTGCTTGTCTAGAATAGAGCACAACAGTCTGGGGTTGTTCTTCTGGAATGCACATAGCAGACTTGCTTCAGGTTTATTTTTTCCCTTATGGGTAATCTTCTTCCTTACAGAAGTGTCCAGGCCTAGTGGCTATGGCTGGTGGAAAGCAGGAACTTAAGAGAAGCATAACCATTATACCTTGCTTTGTGTTTGTGGAGGTAAGAGAACCAGGGAGTTTGGTCAAGAGGTGCCCAGTAATCTTTCTTTCTCTCTCACACACACATACACACACAGAGACACTCTTCCTCCAGTCCTAGGAAGGAGTTGGCCACATATAAAAGCTGCAGCCAATTCAGTTACTCAGCAGGTTAGCATTATAAAGGCAATAATAGACTATAGAGTTTGCATTCTGTAGAAATGTCCAAGACCTTGGAGCCAAAGCCTTTTTACCAGGCCTCCTGGAAAACTTGAAGCAGAACTTGAAGTAAAGTTATCCAATGCATCTGCGGTATTACAAGAGAACCTGCTTGGGTAGTTTACAACATTGCTTGGATGGATCTCTGTACATGATCCAGTCCTGCTCTTCTTGATAGATGATTAGGCTTCAATATTCCATGTTCCATATATGAAGTTCATTGTGGGAAGGAGGGCCAGCACTAACAGATTTGGATTACAAACATCTAAATGATTGTTAGATGGCAGCATACTGGAATCCCTAATTCCTTCCTGCCATCTAATTATTGTCTGGATTTTTGCAGTCTATATCTTACAGTTCTACCAGTTCATCCCTCCTTTCCTTTAATGACCCAGAACACTTCAGCTCAGTAATATTCAAAAATTTAGATTTAGTTAGATTTACTCTCCTAGGCCTATGTCTACTTACAGGGAAGGATACAAATCTGAATACATCCACCTCAAATAGAACTCTTTTTCAAATTATATGTGTAAAGTTTCAGCAAACCGAGAAGTGTCCCAAAATGTTTGCTCATAATTGGCAAGCTACCTAGATGCATTCACAAATGTGGATTTTTAGATATTTTCATACCATATTTTTAAAAATGAGGAAATAGGGCAAGTGGGAATTATTTTGATGTGTCATCCTGTTCTATTTCCAGCTGGGGATCATGGCTGGTACAGTGGTACTGGCTTACCATTTTGAGTACTCAGACACTTTTCCGGTGCACTTTCAAGGATTCTTCTGCTATGACAATACTTTGGCCAAACCCTATCCTGGGCCAGAGGACAGTAGCCGAGCACCTCCAGTCCTGGTCTACTCTCTTGTTACCGCTGTCCCCACTGTCACGGTAAGAGATCCACAAGAGATTTGGGAGGAGCAAGAATCCATCAAGAGGAAGGGCTGGTGGATGGATCTTGGGATACTTCGGGAATGTTTATCTGATGACAGACATCCTGCTCTGCTGTGATGGTATTAATTTCACTGGGATTAAGAACACAAAGAGACTGGCTGCCAGAGGGGAGGAGGGTATCCAAGGATGTTTGAAGCTGTATTGGGAAATGGAGTGAAGATGAATTTTAGGGTTCACCATATGTATCCATTACAATATTCACATATTCTATCTGCTCACATGTTTTCATCAGTGTTGCCTCACATAGGTATTTAAGAATGACTTATGTACCAGTCAAATTTGTTTCTATGATATTTTCATTGTTACTCTTCTACCTGGCTTTTCCTCCAAGTTGTTCAAGAGAAAGCCCATTATTCTCTCCCCCTCTTATTCTCACAAAAGTAGGTGAAGCATTAGAAACATTGTTGGGACTAAGATTACTCAAGGAACTCATGTATTTGAACATGGGTCTTTCCTGTGCAACATTTTCACCAGCCCAAAGTGCAACATAACTGTTTTTTATTCCCCAACATCCTCCTCCTATATGGGAAAAATGTTATAAGGTGGCAGAAAGTCCAACAAGAATGTTTAAGCCTAGCTTCTCAAAAGAGGTACATTTTACTTCAGCTGTTATTACTCCTGTGAGCCTTCTCTCTTTTTAACAAGAAAGAGGCTCTCAATAAATTGCTTTGCTTCCCAGATGACTTTTTTCAGTGAATGAATTGTTCTCTATTGCATCTCCTTTCTCTGTCCCTTGCATGAATTCTGTTTGCTCTGACTGGTTTTTCTGCCCAATGGGCATTGCTCTGCTGCTTTTATTTCATAAACACTTGGGAATCCCATACTGACCAAAGAGAAAGTGGAAATAAAATTATCTTTGTTTATCCAATGCATCTGCGGTATTACAGATGTAATAATAAAGGTTTTAGCTTTGAGCTAAACTTCTATTGAAGTAGTCCTATTATGCTCTAAACTGCTACAGACACTACCTAAATTTCTACTTTTGCCAAGAGTCATGTGAAAAAAAAGCATGCATTTGTATTCTGATCTGTGAAGATGTTTTTCAGTTTGTTTTGCCAGCCTCTCCCAAAATCTAGGCTACAGAACTCATCAACTGATGTAGGGAAATAAGTTTCTGTGTTTGTCTTTATGGAAGTATCTATCCCTCAGCTTGGGTGGGCCTCTTCTGGATCTCTTTTCAGCTTGGAAAATAATATCACTTCCCCTCCCCCCATGCTAAATCTTGGCAGTATATCATGTATGGGAGGAAATAGGGGAATTTTTAATGAATCCACAAGCCTTTTTGCAATGCCGTGGACATTCTTGAGCAACTCACATCCCCAAAGCTTACTTTACAGCTGCTATAAAGTCCTTATAATTTCTCTTTTTGCTTCTTTCTCTCTCTCCCCAGATACTTGTGGGAGAACTGGCTGCCTTCTTCCTCCAATCCACAAGGCATAAGGAGAAAACTATAATCTCAGGCGAATGCTGTTATTTCAATCCTCTTCTTCGCCGCATGATCCGTTTCCTGGGTAAGAAGAGAGTCCCCCTCCCACCCAGACCCTCCTGAGTTCACAGACTCTGGGCTCCCCCTCATTCCTGTCCTTTTCCTTCCATAGGTGTCTATTCCTTCGGCCTCTTCACTACCACCATCTTTGCTAATACAGGCCAAGTTGTGACCGGCAATCAGACCCCACATTTCCTTTCTGTGTGCCAACCAAACTACACTGTGTTGGGCTGCGAGCCACCCCCAGGCACCATCTATGTCACAGACAAGGCAGCTTGCACTGGCAATCCTCTCCTGGTTGCTGCAGCCTGTAAGACCTTCCCCTCCAAGGATGCTGCCCTCAGCGCCTATGCGGTGGCCTACACTGTGGTATGAGGTGGCAGTCGGGTGGCAGAACAGACAGAAAGTTGGAGGGTGGAGGGAGAAGGGGACATATGTGAGCTTCTCCCAGAAATCTAGCACCAATTTGCCTTCCCTTCTCTTCCCCTGCCCTAAACCCCATTTGTAGCAGACTGGGTAGGTAGAGACAGGATTGACATAGGCCCAGAAGGGGTCAAGGCTTGGGAATGGGTTGCTTCATTGAGAAGTTTGGAGTGCCCTCTGGTGGGTGCAGAATAAAAGGTATGAAAGAAGCATTCACAGAATCTTTTCTCCCAGGACAGGATTGGGGGAACTATCTTTTGTGACAAAGTAGTGGCTCCTCTGAGCAAAGATTGTCCTTGGCAGAGGCCCCCTAAGTAAAAATATCAGTATGGATTGCACTGTGGTAATTTCTTATTGGAAGGCAGTAAAAGTATCTTGCTGTTATACTCGGGAAAATCTAGCTTTTCACCACCAGCTGAGTTCTTGCCTTTTGTCCCTCTGCTTCTCTGACACTGCCTAGATGCTGCAAGTGTGGCATGTCACTGTCAGAACAAGAATTTTCAGAATCTGAAACACCAGAATAATGCAATAAATGCATTGTCCACATCACCAACAAAGAATTCTTGACATATGCCGCTACAGACTAGACAGAATAGGCATTCTAGTAGACAATGATTTAATGCTATGAAATGTAATAGTTCTAGAAAGCAAAATTCCATACACAACACTTGTTTAGCAGTGTTTTAGATGCAGTTTTTAGGTGCAACATCTGAAGATCAATACAGCATCTGCGAGTCTATCTTAAGCAACTGATGCAGGTGGTGGAACTGACACTAAACTCTTTTCCCTGTAGTTTCTTGGAGTAGTTATTTGCCTTGGTTGCAATGCTTAATTATTACTTCCATTTTTAGATATACCTGTTTCCTTGCAGTTCATTTTCATGCTTTTTTCTCTATGTAATGAGGAAAAGGGAGAGGAAAGGAGATCAGATGATTTTCACATTTGCTCTTGTCTTGACTGATGCAGCCATAGGAGAAGAAAATGGTCTGTGAGGCCTGCTCTTCTGGTAGCTGCTTTTCTCCCAGACTATAATATTCCTGACATTTTGTTGTTTGTTACAACGGAAGAGAAAAACACATGGAAAAAGGTTGAGTGGGAGAATTAAGTTGGACAGTAGCCAGACCCTTCCATTACAGGGTGAAACGCTTGTTCATCTGGCCCTCTGCATGACTGATTGAGAGGGAGGTTGTAGTCAACTGTTTTCTCACTGAGTGGAGAACATCTAGGTTCTGATTTAGGCATCAAAATGTCTTGAGATAGTCTAAGGCAATTAATAAAACACAATAAAACCTGGAAGATCTAAAAGTGCATTAACTCAATTTCTAGAGTTGTCTGGCAGAGCAAATAAATATGCACACATAGCAGGAAGGTCCTTGCTTATTTCTTCATTTTACTGTTAAAGTTTATCCTTTAAGCATATTATTAGCTTTCAATAGGATATTAGAAACATGATAAAATAACAAATACATAAGTGTACATTAAACATCGCAAAACTAGCTTACAACTATAAAATGATTAAGTATCTAGTCGAGATACAAGAGAGCACACACACGGACACAGACATACTGTACATATACACACACAGAAATGTGCTATACTGCAATATGACTTGGAAAATATTCTTTTCCTCAAGATGTGAATATGAATAAAACTATGAGAGCTGTTTCTCCCATTGCTCATAAGTCTAGCAGCTGTTTCCAGAACAATCAACAAGTGCAGTTTGATTTGAAAAAACAAGATAAGCCTTCTCTTATATACTATAGAATTATTACATAGAATATATCACTGTATATATATATACACTGATATATTCTTATATACTTATCTTTCTATGCTGAAAAAGGTGCATGAAAACTAATTGGAATGCTTTAGATTGCATATATATGGGCACCTCATTTGAAAATAAAGCCCTCACTGGAATCTGATATCTGATAACAATTAGCCTTGTCCAAGTAGAACTTTGTTTAGTGAATCAGTCTAGTGTCTTGTGTGCATGACAGATTGGAATAAAGGGAAATACAGTTCCCTGAATTTGAAGGAAGCAGTGGCAGCAGTTTTAGGGAAGTTCAAAGTGAGTAGCTGTGATAAGGATTACTTTGGGAAAAGGGAGGATTTATGGGAAATAAAAGGAGATGGAAAAGGAAGTGTCTTCCTTTGGTGATCCATGAGAGTCCTTGTACCTTGTCTTTGTTATCTATTTGAGGGAGGTACCTATGAGTTGATGTTGACTCCTGGTGACCGCCTGGACAAATCCCTGCATTTTTCTTGACAAGATTTCAGAAGTAGTTTGCCTTTGCCTCCTTCCTAGGGCTGAGAGAGAGGGACTCACCCAAGGTCACCCAGATGGCTTTATGCCTCCAGCAGGACTAGAACTCACAGTCTCCCAATACTTATCCACTACACCAAACTTATACCTACCTTTTTCCTTATTTTAAAAAGAGTTGTGCCTTGTCTGTATATGTTCTGTCTTGAGAACATTTTGAATTAAATTTTGAAAATCTTGAAACATTTTGAAAATCTTGAGCATTTTTCAAGAAAAGTAAAGAACATCTCAGCTAATTCTCCTATGGTGTTTTTTCCCTCCCACAGATGTATGTCACACTTGTTTTCCAGCTGAAAGGCTCTCGCTTGGCCAAGCCCTCCCTGTGCCTGGCACTCCTGGGCCCAGCATTCTTGGTGGGTGTGGTGCGTGTGGCCGAGTACCGGAACCACTGGTCTGATGTGCTGGCTGGGTTCCTCACAGGTGGGGCCATTGCCACCTTTCTGGTAAGTGGTCTGTCTCTGTCTCTGCTCAGCTGCTCATCCTCTTCAAGATTGGCTGTTAGGGAAAAGGATGGGGCTTCCTTCTCAGGATTCAGCCAACATCAGGAGCGCTTCTGGGAAGGAGTTCCAGCCATCATTGTACGTATAACGATTATGTTATAGGAGCTTCTTTACCAAGTTGTGTAAGATGGCCAAACGTCTTTCTTAAATACTGTATATCATCATGCAGTTTCAATAATTATTCTTTTAGTAACATCAAAGGGCTAAAAGTTAAAAATAGGTGATGCTGCTCTAAGGGAAGGTAAGAATATTTGGGGGGTGACTTACCTTGATATATTAGTTTACAGTGTGCTATGAGTGTTACAGTTTTCCCAAATGCAGCAACAAATAGAGGCATTTTTAATTTGATTAAAGCTATCTTGAGTGGTATAGTTCTTTTTTCCAAACAACACTTGACCGTGCCCTCCTCCTTTCTTGAAGGAAATACACACAATGTATATCCTTTCCCCAATAGGTCATACGGGACTGATGACTTTGTGCATTCTTTAAAGTATCCATACATTCTGTCTCACAGACTTTTTCAAAGACCAAATGTAGATATTTTCTGTGGTTTATGTATTTTACAAATACTTTCCTCTAGGTTCTTCACATTTGGTAAGCAATTTTCTTTATATATACAGTATTTTTACACAGGTTTTCAAAAATTTATTGATAGAGAATGGCACAACATTTGGAGAAGTGGCTGTTCTGGGTTAGGATAACTTAGGAAAATGCAAACTAGCTTGGTTCATATTAAAGCACAAATTAAAATGCTTTTAATTTTCTACCTCTTTTGTATGGTTGAGAGATTCAAGCAGCTGTTTCCCTCTGCTCAGATGGATATCCTGCCCTCATTCCTTTTGCATTTTAATAAAAAGGCAGTGCATGTTTCCTCTGTCATACCTGGTTTATCCCTCCATACTGGTGAACACCAAATTGAGTTCTGCTCTAACAGCTCATGAATGGAATGAGTGGAATGGGCCAGTGATGAAGAAAAATCAGGGTTTGATCAAGAAGCAACAGGTAAAGGGAATGGGGAAAAACAGAATAAGAGACCAAGTGTGGTAATGGGTATAGCAATTGCAAAGCTTTATTGAATATTTCTTCAGGTAGAGAGCACTATGTTGGTAGAAAGCAGGAAAAGAGCCCTGTAATGCTGCTCTTCTTCTCTTTGTTGGATAGGTGACATGTGTAGTCAACAATTTCCAAAGCCCTATATCTTCAACCAAGAAAGCTTCTCTACCTGAAAGTCTACCCTGTATCCCAGTCTTGGGATTGCCCTGTGTTGAGAATTCCCTTGAAAAATTAAGTGTGGTTCAGGTAAGAGACATTCCTGATGCTCAAACAAAGCTATGTTTGAGGATGCAATAGGTAAAATGCTTCCTCTTCCTTTTCAGTTGGTTCACATGGCAGTGTTTGGGACAACAATCAACCAAGTTGGTCCAGCTGCCATTTAAATTTTCCACTATTCTTCTGAAAAACACTATTTTAAAACATGGGGAATTTAAACTGGAGATTTAATCCAGTTGTTAGCTGTTGTGCCACTCATAGCAGTCATGAACAGAGGGCCCAACTCATCAGCAGTTGAAGCTGCTGTGCTGATCCTCTCCCAGAACTACCCTCTTCTATTCAGACACCACAATCTTGTTTTCCCACTTTCACAGATATAATATCCAAAGCATTCGTATCACTGGATTTGCTTTCTCTCTGTATAGAGGATGAATTTGACAATTTTGCAGAAGAGTTTTAGAGGAGAGCAGGGATGAAGCTGAACATAATCAGGAGATTACCAGTTTGAAAAGACTCCCTTTAATATAAATGAAGAATATTTCTAAATCCTGAGCATCACCTACAAGCACTCCCAGGTAACAAAGCAAAGGTCAGATGTGAATGGATGTGCCACGCAAAATAGGATCTGAAGAGAGAATAGGGAGACACCAGTTAATGCTTGAATGTGAACAGAACACTCACTAGGGCACATTCAATTATCACTCCATTGTGTGGGATGGAGACAAAGTGGCTTAAAGCTTTTCTTTAGCCACCAGGGAGAGGGTTATTTAAAAGCAGCCCAGCTATTTGGAGCTTCTCAGTCCCTAGGTAGGAGATTTCCAGTAAACTTCACATACTGTGGCTCAAGTTGTATTTAGTACCATAGTGTTATCACACTAAATAATTAAACGAGGAACCAGAAATGCAGAATTTTAGAAGCTTCTGCTGTCTCTTATAAAGAACATAATCTTAGGCCAAGATACAATTGTAACAAGTGATCAATGAACCAAAGCTTGCCTAAGGAAAGTGTTGCTGCTTTCACTAGGTTTTAAAGGAGGATTGCCACCTGGAGTCACTTGTTTGTGATGGGCAGCCATACAAATTGAAATAAATAAGTGTAAAGCTATTCCAGATTAGACATTAGAGGGAAATTAAAAACAGAGAGCAGATAGGGGACTTGAAGAGAGAAAAACTGAAAAGCCAGGAGGCTCACGTTTCAATGCCCATCATAAAATGCTAATGAAAACCAGGTGCTGCTGTCAAGTTACAACACAGATCACTGGGGAATGACTGAGCAGCCATTGTTCCTCTGCAACTGGACCACTCTTTTTCAGAGGGGCATATCTAAAACTTGATGAATCTCACTATTCACAGATAAATGCCAACAGTCACAGAGGAGGCGAGTCCTCTGTTTTATGAATTTGAAAGCTGAAAACCACATTAATGATTGTAAGCATTTCAAATCCAGTTAACTCCTAAGAGTGAACAAAAGTATCACTGCATAAGATTTTTATATTTTCTTGACCAAAGTGTCCCTCTTAATCTTTCAGAAAAACGTTTTCTTTCCACATTACTGTCCAGGAAAGCTCTTGTAACCCCTTTGCACTGGTGATTTCTGATCATCTGCCATTATGTAGCATCTTAAGTTTTTATTTTTTTCCATTCAGCTGCTCCTAAGCTCTGTCCCTTCCCCCTCTTTGTGTGTGCGTGTGTGCCTTTGAATCAGCTTTTTGACTCCAAGTGGACACATCCCTGCAGTTTTCTTGGCAACGTTTTTCAGGAGTGGTTTGCCACTGCCTCCTTCCTAGGTCACTCAGATGTCTTTGCACCCAAGATTGGACTAAAATTCAGTCTCCCAGTTTCTAGCCTGATGCCTCAACCACTATACCAAACTGGCTCTCTTGAGCTCTGTCTTTAGAATGCTCTTTCTATTGATGTCTAGCAGGTCCCCTTGCTTCCTTTTTTTAAACAAGTCTCAGCCTTGTTTTTTTCCTTAAAACTCTTTGTTGAATGAATCATAAAATCATAGAGTTAAGAGACTTTAGAAACAGCATGCAAGATCCAATAGACATCTCTGACCATGACCAGCTCCACACCTTCTTCTTCCACATGTTGCTTTTCCCTCTCATAGATGTTTAAACCTCTGATCAGGCAGCCAATGTCTGTTAGCACTTTTGGATGAAATCAGTGATAACTTTATGAAAACTAGATGGAACTTTCAGAACAGATTGATAAATCTTTTTCCTATAACAAATGCTGCCAGAATATATGTGTGTGTGTGTTTGTATGTAAAATGATGAGCTGACATATGTGGAGGCTTCATGGAAGCTTTAAACATGCAAGTTTTTGCGTGCAATCTCTGAAAACACAGTTCTCCCCAACTCCATTTGAATCTCTTCCTTTTATCTTTAAAGAAAAACAAGTCCTCACCTTATTTCTGTCTCCTCCTCCTCCATTCCACTTGGGTGTGAATGACAAATATCTAATGATTTTAATTTCTGTCTCATTCTCTCCCATCTGCCCATTTCTGCCACTACCACTGCCCTGTCCTGGTACTGCCCCCTTGGGGTGGGTGGGGCTGCAGCAGGTGAGGGATGCCCCAGAAGAGCAGGAGTTTTCTACACTACTCTCAAGAGGCCTGGAAAGGCAACTAGCACGATCTCTTCACTTGGCAGCACCTGGCAGCGCAGCAGTGACCCGTCCATACGAGTAAGTGCCTGTTCCCAGAATTGTCTGACTTGACCTCTCAAGGAGGACTGAGTTGGTAAAGAGGATTGGTATAGGCAATAACTATCATGGAAAAGAAAGGAAAATAAGGAAATAACACAAAAGTCTGAAGTATTGTTGGATATCCGAGTCAGGCAAAAAGACATGGTACAAAAGAATTGGTTCAGATATCTTGATGTTCAAGCAGAAACTTTGGAAGATGCAGTATCAATTCTACCTAAACATAAAAAGAGAAATGTGGAATGGTATAGAATATTCATTCAAGATCAAACAGAAATGTTTCACACAGAGAAAGCACAATCTTGCTGTATTTACACTACAGATTTATATCATTGCCCAGCTATTAATTTGATGATATGTCCTGACCAGGGGGTGCAGTAGCCAAGCAGTTAAGATGCTATGCTTGTCGGTTGGAAGGTAAGCAGCTCGGCAGTTTGAGACCACAAGTGCCGCTGCGTAATGGGGTGAATTCCTATTACTTGCCCCAGCTCCTGCCAACCTAGTAGTTTGAAAGCATGTAAAATGCAAGTAGATAAATTGGTACTGCCTAATCCAGTGGGAAGATAACAGCATACGTGCTCCTTGGTGTACAGTCATGCCAGCCATATGACCACAGAAGTGTCTTCGGACAAATGCTGATTCCCTTGGCTATGAACTGGAGATGAACACAATCCCCTAGAGTCGGACATGACTGGCAGGGGAAATCTTTACCTTTTTATGTCCTGATCACATTTTATCACTGCAGTGTGATCGGATAATGTTATATATTCTGGTGTCTCTCAGATATGTAGGACAGCTATTGCTGCTATGAGTTTATAGCCATTTAAGAAAATGAGGCTCAGTGGAAGGATACAGGCTTTACATGTGGATTTAGGACTAGATAATCATTTGCGTGAAATATCAGAGAGCTATTGATGGGACATGCCTATAGTACTTTCCTCTTCTTGAGGTGAATTTTAAATAATTTTGACTTCAGATTTCTATGCATAGGAAGAAACCAGTTACAATAAACAATGAAAATGGGATAAATTAAAGTTGCCCCCTGAAATGGTATAATATTAAACTGATTAATTATTTCAGTTGATTCCCTGTGCAGTTATATTGCCCACTGAAGTTGACCCAGCCTCTTTGATATGATAGGAATAGTGTTCATTGTTAGAAGCAATGATTCCTGGTCTTTCTGATACATTCATTGAGGCAGATTGCAACTTGATGTCTCTTAGTTCTTAGAAAGATAGTTCCAAGTTTATTCCTACTACTGTATCACTTAATGCACATTACAGCATTAAGAATATTGGTTCCAGAAATGCAAATCCATGAGAGAGGCCTGCTTGTTTGGATAGCAATGCATTGTCCTCTGCTCTTCATTTTCCTTTGCTTTAATTTGTGGCCATTTAATTCATTTTAGATTTTATCATTTTGTTTCACTGTTTTACCTCTGGTATGAACAATCAAAGAGTTTCACCTATTGGGCAGAACAAAGATGAAGCTTGTATCTATAAATAAAATGTTAATGAAGGAAGCACTCTTCACTGAGAAAATGCTGTGTGTGATGAGCCACAAACAGCATTAACTTGGGTAATCATTCCACTCAGTTTTTCTGTTCAACAAAGGCATCTTGAGAAACAAGCAGTCCACTTGGCACCAGCTCCTCCCTCATTCCCTGGGTTAAAGGTGTTCTCCTGCTCTGGCCACATCATCCTTTCCATTTAACCCTTTAAGCAGAGGGAATTAGGATACTTAAAAGCATGTGTGCCTGCCATTCTTCAACGTTTGGTTAAAACTAAAACCTAAACAGAAGAAAAGGCAGGACAGGAGATCAACATCCCTTCTTCTCCACCCATCTTTGCTACCAGAAGATCCCTCTCTCTCTCTGCTCCACCAGTAAGCTGAAACAAGTGCATTTCATAGCCCATCAGTGGCAGATTGGACCTTTGTAAACAGGCACACATTTCAGAAGAACCCAGCAGTTTCAATATACTTTTGTGAATAGTTTTGTGCAAAATATCCTAGCTATTGCTACTAGATAAGGAGATTCTGAGATTATAATGACTTGTGCCTGCTGGGAAAATTTGCACTGACAGCTTAATTTCCACATTTAGGTTGCAGTCCTGTGCACATTTTCAGGGGCATAAGTCCCACTGAACAAAATGGAACTTACTTCTGAGTAAACACACATAGGATTGTGATGTAAGTCTTTGCTTTCTCTGTTGCTGTGCTGTTCTGATCTCTGGTTTTGTTTACACCAAAATACACTTTTCCATTGT
This sequence comes from Acrochordus granulatus, assembly GCA_032468055.1. NCBI lineage: Eukaryota > Metazoa > Chordata > Lepidosauria > Squamata > Acrochordidae > Acrochordus > Acrochordus granulatus. The sequence goes on from JANHZU010003229.1 coordinate 184,934, forward strand.
TCAAGTCTTCTTTTTTTAAGTGAGATGTATGGTTAAGTTTCTTGTGGTATAAATAGAGACAAGGAAATCCTCTCTTAAATTCTGTCATTCAAATTCATCAGCAAAAAGTCTTGACCATACATGAAAAGATAAATGCCTCGGCCTACAGTCATGAGTACTAGAGATCTGCTCTTTTAAAAGACACATGCAACCACAAACCAAAAAGAGAACATTTTAAGTATTGTTTGGTGATGTTTGATTTTGCCTAAAAAGTTAAAGATGGAAAGAGGTGACAATTGATTTTCTCCTGTTTGCTGGGACTCAGCTTGAAGACTTTGCTGAAGAATTTAAAGCTTGAGTCCTGATACTCTATGAATGTAATTTTGGCCAACAGAGTTTGTTCCTGTTTTTAAAGTCATTCTAACTCCCTCCCTCCCTCCCCACCCTCTGTTGCAGAATCACGGAGCTGTGTTCACAGAGGTCATCTGATCCCCAACTATGTCTCTTCCCCTCCACCCCAGATGTCCTCATTCCTTCCCGGTCGGTCACCAGTGAAGTCTGACCCAAGGAGGCATTCCTGATATTCCTACAGTGGAGCTAGATATTGGAGGTGGCCTTTAACCTTGTACTCTTGTACCAACCTCTTTCTTGGACTTTCCTGGAATCAGGTTTGTTAGTTGTCATAACATAGTTCTGGTTCTATGATGTGAGTGTGCAGCATAGATTGGGGGAGGGGCAAATAAGGGTAAATATAAAACCTCATAACTTTTCCACTTGGTTTGATGCCATTTATCAGTTCTGTTACTACTTGAACATCTTCTCTAGTTATGACTTCTTGGGATTTGATCACAGTTTGCTTTGCCAAGCTTCTTTCAGGAATTTGGAATCTTTAAAATCCAATAAGGCATTCTTTCCTTTAACTGCTGATCCTTCATGAATAAAGATAGGTGCCATTTTAAAAAAAAAGCTTCATATTGGGAAACACCCCATACATTGGGAATCTGAAGAAGGCACATATGACCAAAAGAGGTGGTTTTGATGGTTGGAGTTTTAATTAAGGGAGTTTAAAATTAAAATTGTAAGTTAAGGTACTGAGCTGATTTCAGTTCAGAAGAATGACTACTAATTAATCATTTTGGTGGCTACTATTGTATTTGAGGACCAGAAATCAAGCCAACATATATTCAAAATCTTAGGCTTTCTACTTTAGCCAGTTCTGACACCTTCTGATTTTGCTATAATTCATAGACCTTATAAAAGGATCTTCTCTCAAGGAATAACATTTGATGGAGAAGAATCTCAGCAAACATTGGAAAGATCTTTGTCCAAGGCCTCAAGGAGATATGTTTCATTAGAAAGACTGAAATATGGTCCAGATCCATGCTCAGCTTCATATGATCACTTCATAAGAAATGTTGGCTGAATAAAAGTAATCTGTACATGATCCACAGCACTTTCTTCTGAGCATAGGCATCAGAAACAAGCACTGACACTCTAGCTCAAATAGACCCTCCCTAGGGTCAATTACTGCTTTCCAGTGTGCTATCTCAGAGTATTTCTGGAGTTCAGTGTGAAAATTTTTTTAGCATACAGTTTCTTTGGCTCTAAACCTTGATCATTTGTTCCCAGTAGACACACCTGAGTTGAAGCTGGCACCATTTGCATGTTGGGGGATAGCTTTCAGCAGATCTGAGCCCCTATTCCATTATTGTCTTAGGGATATGTTTTCACTGCAAGAGAAATGGATGTCAATCCTATTCCATTGTAATTACTTCCAATTAATAAATATTTTAAAACTATATTTTCCAGCAGTGCCATATAGGAAGCCATGACTTTTTGCTAGCTTTGATCTAGTTTAAATTCATCATGTGGATTCCTCACAATTGCAGCTTCACGTCCTTGACTCACCCACCATGCTCAGTATTGGTTGTTGCAGCTGCTTGGCAGATGGTGATTATTCTACACTGTTCTGACCAAGGGGATGATAATACCTCCCATGTCCTCCAAAGAAGCAATGGAGGTCCCAAGGGGATGATAATACCTCCCATTCCTCCATCAGTGAGGTCTAAATGTGTTGATCATTATTCTTACTTTAAAGATTAGAAATGTAACCTAACACATCTGAAGGTGTCCAGATTAGGGAAGGCTATCAAGCTTCTCAGTTTCCCAGCTACACTTTCTTGCTATTGCCTACACAGTTGCTGGTCAGCTGCATGGCGCCTTCTGGGTGGGCACAGGGATGGGTAGGCATTTTCTTGGTGAGTGTCTGAGCTGCCACCACTGTGCTTGGTGAAAGAATATCACATCTTTCCAAAATATATTTTAATAAAATTCTGTTTTAACAATCTGTCTTGCTTCGTAGTGTTCTTCATTTGAGGAAGAATTCTAGTAAATGGTAGAAACAAAATGAAGGGATATTAATCTGAAATCAAATAAAAACATTTAATTCCAAAAGAGACCATGTTATTTTCAGATTAAGTGATATAATAAATGAGATCTACTAAGTATGTTATTATTTTTTATGCAGAGCTGTGGAATTAGTTTAAAATCCTTGTAAAGTTATGAGTTTCCTGAATAGTCACAAGCAATTTTCTTTCTCTGTGGCTCTGTTCTCATGGTGACCTGAAAACAGCATTTCTATCTTCAGGGCTAGCTCTGGGTTTGAAAGATATCTGGTCAGAGTGTGCATAGGAACATCAGCAGTGCCCGACTGGATTGGAACCCCTGGGCCATCTAATCCAGTAGTCAGTTCTCACAGTGGCCAATCACTACACAAGGAAGCCTATTAGTCTTCTAGCAGATGGCTTTCAGAGGAAGTTACTATTGATCCTTGTAACTTCGATGAATTGATCTAATCCTATTTTTAAGCCAACCAAAGCAACCAAGACCACATCTTGTCGTCCCCCACAAATGATAAACCCCCTGCAGCAAAACCAAATGTCTGCTTTTCCCTCACATCTACACAAACAGCACTATTCCAGAACTAAACAAGTACACATACAAGATTAGAGATGTCTTCACATGTTATTCTTGTATAGATAGTTCTTGGTTAATGACGGCAATTGGGACTGGAATTACCATCACTAAACAACACAGTTATAAAGCATGCTATGTGACTGTATTGCTTAGTGATGGCAATGATATTCCAAAGGCAGGTGCTATGGCAGAAATCTGCAGGCAATGCCAGAAATCTGCTGAATGTTACTGCTATAGGGATGTCACGGGCCTGGGTATGTGCAGGGCTGGGATGTGACAGTAATGACTGATTATGCTTATTTTTTCATATACAATTTAAAAAAGCAGTTTCCAGGTCCAGCACAAATTTGTGTGTGTGTATGTATACATGCAGATATACACATAAAGCCGTGAAGATTCATATTATTTATTATAAGTGATTCATATTATTTATTATATTCATATTATTATAAATGATTATATGCTGTTTAATCAAATGAACCTGAGTGGCTTATAAAACCTATATATCAAACTAAAATGCTTCAAACAAAAGATATATATCTATTATAACAAATTCTAGGAACAATAAAATAAACAGCACCCACATGGTAATGGTAATTGGGGATAATCTTGGGAAACAGGAGGAAGAGCTACAGACTAGGCAATGATCAGATAAGAGGAAGCTGAGCCTGCAAAAGGAATGGGGGGTGGCACATGTCTCAGAAGGGACCCTCCCTAGTTTCCTGGACTGTAAACAAGAGGGGAAGAGATGTACTTTCAGATCTGCAAGATTCTGTAACCTAATAATAGTTAAATATTTCTGGGTGTGCTTCTTGTCTGGACTACTTGTCAGACACATAGATTTCAGGTGCAAATTTCATTGCCTCCTCAATCCAAAATGTCCCTTTAAAAAACTACCCAGACTTGATTAGGTTTCTGAATGTTAACAAGCATGCTAATATCAACCTAGACAATTTCATAGGTTGTTATCTGCTCCTTGAATTAGACCCAGAAACAAACTAACAACTAGTACAACTCCTGAAATACTGATATGAGATAACAATATTGGAACATCCCCATTACAAACCACATAGTTATATTTTGTAACAACTGAAGTTTCCAAGTTATTTATTTATTTTGTATGGCATTCAATGTCAGGATACCCACAATGCTATACTCTGTAAGACTACAGAGTGGTCTTAGCAGCCTAGTTGCTAGTTCGGTTTGCGCTTGCACGCTTATTCATGGTGCTCCACAGGGGGCAAACAAGTTTGCACCAGATGGCTAACAGCTTTCAGGGTGTTAGCTCATATGGGGCCTCACATCTGGGCAGGTCCAGCAGTGGCTCCTGCTCTCTTCCCACTCTCTTCATAGCTTTTCCTACCAGAGTGATATCCATTCCATTTATCTATTCACAATATTGCATGCTTTCAAACTGCTGGATAGACAGAAGCAAAAGGCAAGTGACAGGAACTCACTCCATCATGTGGTGCTGTGACTTGAACTGCTGGAGTGTCAGTCATTCCTGGGCTACAGATCCAGAATAATTAAGCCACTGCACCATCATGCCTCCATTAAGTTTTCAAGTAATCTACAAGGACAGCCCCCTGTAGAGCAAGTTATAGTAATCTAGAATTCACAAGAGGATAACTGAGTGTGGCCGCTGCTTTCTGTTATAGGAACAACCTTAATGGTTGTTTGCATCTTTGAGCAAATGTTCATCTAGCTGCAGCTTCTACCTGGTGACCCAGAAAGAATCCAGAAGAATCTCAACATTACATTGCCCCCATTCCTCCTGAGCTAATGTTGTACTTGGAATTACAGCCATTTGGTCTTGCTTGGGTAAAGTTTTCCTTGCAGTTAAGATTTCCTCCATATTTCTAATATGGTGGTGGTGTTCAATCATGTAGTCATGTCCAACTCTTCGCAACCCCATGGACTGCACCACGCCAGGCCTTCCTGTCCAGCGTTGCCTCCAGGAGTCTTCCCACACCCATGCCCATCACCCTGACTATGCTACCTAACCATCACATCCTCTGCCATCCCCTTCTCATTTTGCCTTCAATCCTTCCCAGCACCACAGTCTTTTCTAATGAGTCCTCTCTGCACATTATGTGGCCAAAGTTCTTGAGCTTCAGCTTCAGTATCTTTCCCTCCAATGAGCAATCAGGGTTGATTTCCTGTAGGATTGACTGGTTTGATCTCCTTGCAGTCCAAGGGAGGACCCTAAGTAGTCTTCTCCAGCACCACAATTCAAAGGCATCAATTCTTCGATGCTCTGCTTTCCTCATGATCCAACTCTCACAGCCGTATATTACTACTGGGAAAACCATATAGCCTTGACTATACAAACCTTTGTCAGCAAGGTGATGTTTCTGCTTTTTAATATGCTGTCTGCCATAGCTTTCCTCCCATTTTTTAAATTAATGGCTGCAGTCACCATTTTCACTGATCTTGGAGCCCACAAAGGTAAAATTTGCCACTGCTTCCATTTCTCCCCCTTCTATTTGCTAGGAAATGATGGCAATGATCTTAAGTTTTTTTAATGTTGAGTTTCAAACCAGCTTTTGCACTTTCCAAGAGGCTCTTTTCTTCCTCTTCACTAACTGCCTGAAGAGTGGCATTGTCTCTAAAGCAGTTAATATTTTTGCTATATTCATTTTCAGCCAGACATGGTACATTGTTATTGACTGATTCACAAATGGGTAGGTATCTTTTTTTCTGCTGATATATTTCCTGTGAATAAAGATAATCTGAATAGCATTACTGGTCTAGTGTTCCTTTGAGACATATTCTGAAAAGATTTGTTTGAACTGCTAAGAAATCTTTCAGCTGGAAAGGTTGACTTTTGAACAACATCTCACACCTATGTTGGATTTTATGATAAAAGGTTCCAGTTATGATAATTTAAATCTCTTTTGTTACTGGTTTAGCAAAAAAAAAAATGCTGCCTACTGTCTTGCAGAAAACTAATCAGGATTTAGTTTTGGTTTGGCTTTCAGAATGTTTGTCTGCAGCAGAGAGGACTTTATAGCAATTAATTCAAACAAATCCATAAAGAATATGCTTGTATGTGCCCAATAAAATACATTTCCTAGATTTAGCCACACAAAGCCTTAGGACAAACATCTTAGGAACTTGCAATGGGAGACAACTTTTTCTGTGTGTAAGTTTCTCTTGAACCTCTTACCTGTTGCTAAAGGCAATTTGGTGGCCTGAAGGCATTGGTGACCTGATCCAAGCTAGCCAGTTTATGGGGGGCATTTGTGTTTCCCACTTATATGGATTATCTAGATCCTTTTCAGTCAAGCTTCAAGCCTGGGTACAGAACAGAAACAGCACTGGTCATACTTTTGGATGATCTCTGGCATGGATGGGATGGTGAATGTGTGGCCATTTTTGCCTTACTTGGCCTCTTGGTGGCTTTCAATATCAATGACCATTTAAAATTGACTCAGAGGACCTGGAGTGGGCATCATGGTGTGGCACTGATTTATCTCTTTGCCAGGGCAAATTCCATTCAGTGGTAGTTGGGGAGGAGAGATCCTGCCCTTGGCCCCTACTATGTGGGGTGCCATGAGGTTTGGTGCTCTCTCTCTCCTCTGCTGTTGAACATCTAGATGTGGCCCCTAGGTGAATTCGTTGCCATGGGATGAGATAGCATCAATATGCTGCCACTGAGGGGCGTTCTATTAATTGTCACTCATGTCCTTGTCACTTCCCATTTGGACTTCTGTAATGTGCTGTACGTGGGGCTGCCCTTGAAGCATATCCAGAAGTTTCAACCAGTGCAGAATGTAGTTTTGCAGGCAGTTATGTGTGCTCCTAAAAAAGCATATATTTATGAGCTGCCAGTTTGTTTCTGAGTCCAAATCAGAGTGTTGTTTTTGACCTTTACAGCCCTTCATGGCATAGGACCACGTTAGTTGAAAGACTACGTCTCCTGGATTTCATTTGCCCATCCCACCAGATCCAGCAGGGGGGGGCATGTTGTGGGTTCTGTCAACTTGGGAGCTACACTTGGCAGGCCCTGGGCAGTGGGCCTTTTTGTGGTGGCACCTCCCTTGTGGAATCTTCTCCCTTTGAGGTGAGGTTGGCCTAATCATTTCTGAGCTTCTGACAGTCCCTTAAGACTGGTTATGCCAGCAGGCTAGGGATCCCAGAGGATGAGTGAAGTTGTGAGGTGGCTCCATCATGTACAATCTATACACCACTAAACTCTTGTGTCTGTAATCTTTTAAGTGGATAAAATGGTACATCAAAGTCAAAACATTTTGAATGGAAATACCTCAAATGGGCTGATACCCTTACAGAATGCACTAAAAATCCAAGACCTGTGACTCCTTTGAAATTTTAATTTGACAAATTTTATAAAACGTTATATGACATAAAAGTTATCAAAAAGCATTTTATGGCATAACACAAAATGTCATAAAACATTTCCTGTGGTCAACATCTGAGGTTTGCTGTGCTATACAGTTCAGTATGTACTGTACTACTTTCAAGGTAGATACGTCTCAGAACATCTTCCATTTTTAAGAACTGTTCAAGTATATTAGAAGCTATGCCACTGTTGAAAGCATTACAGAATCTGATAAGGAAATATCTCTGAAATGATAACCCAAGGGCTCATGAGTTGTCTAGTATATTACTAAAACCCTCCTATCTGTAACTTTTAATTGGGCAAAACTGTGCACCCCAGACCAACAATTGTTGAACTGAGATACTTCAAATAGGCAAATTATAGAATGCATCCAAAATCCAGAGCCCGTGACTCCCATGTAATTCTTATTTAAATAAATTTAAACTTTAAATTTAGCAAATTTCGTAAAACATTTTATGACAAACAAATGAGATGCCCTGTTTCAACCATTGCCAAATGCTGAGGTTTTCATTCCTACAGCTAGAAGGCAAACTTCTTTGATCTTCTCCTTTGTCAGTGAGTGATGTCAATATATTAGATATTGTTATACTTATGTGGGAATATGTATGGACAGGGCATTGGATCCAGAATAAAATTAGAGATGTGGAGAGCATTAATGAGATTTTAACCAATTGCCCTTGCTAGGCCCTTTATCCAGATGGGGGCAGTGAAAAGCTGCATCCGCTATTTGTGTTGAGAGGAAGGCTCCCCTGGGGTCCAGCTTTATTTTCCTCCACATGGCAATAAAGAACTGTCCCCTGGTTTCTCCAGAACAAGGGAATGTGGCTGCTTATCTGGGCATGCTGGTTTCCCAGTTTGTTTGTTTGCATGCTCTTTCTCTCATTTGAATTTTGCATCCCCTACCTTGTAATTGTCATCGAGAAACACTAGTTATCTCATTCTTCTGATAAGGAGCAGGTGCTTCACTTTATCAAAGCAATCTGTTGATAAATATTTCAGAGCCCCCTCTAGGCAGACATTGCTACCATTAGCCTCCCATTAACAGAGCATAGGTACATGAGATGGATTGCTTGGGCAGACCATGATTTAATCACTACCTTCCCAGGGGTCCCCCTTTTATGAGCATGGCTGTGCTGTCATCTCAGGAAGCTGAAGGTGGGGGCAGACAGGACAGGCTGCTGCTTGCACAGGCATGGTCAAAGGAATGAAGATGCTGAAACCCTTGGACATAACAAGATGACCTACAAAAATGGCTCTTTACTGATTGTGCTCAAATTATCACAGTTCAATCTAAGTATGTGTAGAACATGGAAGTATCATCGTGTATGATTATGTCTGGATTCTGAAGAGTCAGCAATGTTTGTAGAAGAACCTCTGCAAATGATTACATCCTTCTATGAGAAGTCATTTGTGCCTGGTTTAGAGTTTCTGTGACTTCATATATATTAGGCATGAAAATCACTCAATATATAACTTTTAGCCTAAGGAACTATCAAGGGAAAACCTGTACATCTCATTAATATGTAAGAAAATGACAAGTTTTGCTACATGTATTTACGTTAGCCCAAGTTTCTTCTGGTTTATTTGTTGTTCTTGAAAAATATGTACTCTTTCCTAGCACTCTATCAGGCAACTCTCCTTCCCTGATTAGTTTTCTAGAAAGCTTATTTTAACAGTTGGTTAAAAAGATGTCTGAAAGACCACTAAGCTGAACTTAAAAGAAGCCTGATGGGTGTTACCAGGGACTTGGCCAGTCTGCTTATCAGTGGCCTTGATGTGGGTTATGGCCAAGGAATGCTATGGATTCCTGGGGTGATATCTCTTCTACCAAGCTGCGGATAAAGGTCCCAAAGCTTCATAATAGAAAATTGGCATATTTGCTTGACCTTTCCTTCCTTTCCCATCTCTCTGACCAGAATACAGGCAAATGTTGTATTTTGTAATCTATGACCCAAAAATCCCCATGTAGACTGAGGTTATTCCCATTTCTATGGATTTGAAGTATCAGCTCCTCCTCTTCCCTTTTTTTTTCCATATTTTACTGGACTTTGAGATATGTGATATCTGCAAGCCTCAGCTGCAAAGAGCAGTGATGTGAGGATATTGAGAAGAGGCAGGCTATATAACCTTTGGTCCTTGCTTAATCAAGGAGGGGGCTAGCTGCGTTCACAAGGAGAGTGGGTGCTGGACCTGCCTGGATGTGAAGCCCCAGATGAGCCAAAAACCAAACACTGCTAGCCAGCTGGTACAAGCTAGTTCACTCCCATGGGCACCATGGATAAGCGCACAAGTGCGAACTGAATGAACTAGCAACTAGGCTTCCAGGACCACTCTGTAATATAGCATTGTGGAAATCCCTGACATTGTATGCCATATTGAAATAAATAAATAAAGGGGGGGCCCTGGACATTTCAGAGGTCTTTGCTTTGACATAAATAAATGCTGAATCTGTGACAGTGGAATTAGTGGCCCAGCATCATGTCTGCTGAACTATTGAGTGGGGAGTTGAGACTAAGCCAAACAGACAAACTTTGACAGAAACTGGGCAGGGACAGAGTGTGTATACCAGTCTTTGCTTCCATAAAATGGAAGGAAATAGTGGCATCAGAGTAAGAGGTAGGTAGGTAGCTCTGACCTGGTGGGAGGGAGGTTTTTCTGCAGAGGCAAACTGGACTGTATAAGGTTCTTTTTGGGTACTTTCAGTGAGCCACTTCTCACTGAATTTTCCATATTAAGAATTTGAGAGCATATACAGTATGTGTGTGAATTGCTACATAAAACTCCTTGTCCCCATTTCTGGCCCAAAACCTTGTTTTGGTTTGCTATTGAATTGTGTTGTCCCATCTTTACATGCAGAACCCTCTTCCCACTTTCTAGACATCGTTAGCCAGAGGAAAGTCATCCACTAATCAAGACAGGGATGCTGGCTGGGGAAGTAGGGATTTTTGACAGGTCAGTGACTTGCTTCTCTCTCTCTTCACTGCAGGCACCAAATCAGAAGGCCACACCTGTCAAAACAACAGAGTTGTGTAGTAAGGCTGGAGAAATGACTCTTGCAATCAGCCCCTAATCAGCTGTCTGTTTTGAAATTAATGCTGCCGATATACAGCTATTCAAAGAAGTTAAGAATAGATTTATAGTTCAGATATGTTTACTTATGCTTATAATTTGAATGTAATTACAAACTCTAAGTATAATGCATACACATAAATAACTATAATGCAAAGAGATCTCAAGCAGCCTTTTCACCAACTGCAGTTACAAGGCCACAATTGGCCCATTTTGTAAGGTACTCATAAAAATCATAAGATAATGTGAGTGAAACTATTTGCAATAAACATTAGATTGCTCTGGCTGTACAGTTGCTACTATTAGTTTGAAAAAAATTAATTGACCTTATAACACTATTGCCTCTGTGGGTTTTCTTTTTTTCCTCGGGGCCAATATATCTTCCTCAACCTTTTTCTCGTTCATCACATTCATCATCATTTAACTGATGTAATAGGGTAACTGACAGCCTATGAGGTATCAGATTTAAGATGCCGAAATGCAAAAAAGGAGACTAGGAAATGAGCAACGTTACATTTTCCAAGATAAGACCTCATATTCAAACCCGGACCGGTGGAACGGACAGCGTTGCCTCGGGTCCCCTCGCGGCTCCCCGGGGTCTCTCTCCAACTCGCGCTGGTCCTCAACTTCTCGGCCCCTCCGGACCACTTCCGTGCAGAATCCCCTTCGCGGGGACGGGCCGAAAGCGATCCGGGGCTTTTCAGGCAAGGGCGCCTCGGTGCCGCCTCCTCCCAACTGAAGGCCGGCTCTGGGGCCGTCGAAGCGGGCTCAAGAGCCTCGGCCTTCGGCAGCCGCGGAGGCTCCGTATCTGCCCGGCCGCGGCCCCGCACCCGCGGCCCCTGTCAGGTAGCTCCGGCTCCGGCTCCACCAGGCCCTCGCCCGCCTTCCCAGCCCGACCGGAGAAGCGGCGTGCACAGCAGGAGGCGAGGCCGGGCCGGGCCGAGCCCTGGCCCCCGGCGAGGCTCGGCGTCGCCTCACCGCCCTCCTATCGCCTCCACGGGGCGACTGGCTTCGGCCCTGCGCGCCCGGGAGATGGTCCCCTCCGCGGCGGAAGGTGTCCGGGGCATCTGAGGGCCGGCTGGAGCCCTGGGCTGGGGGCACGCCCGGGGGCCGTCCCGCAGGTCGGCCGAGGCGCAGAGAAGGAAGGCTCCGCCGCTGCCTTTCCCCTTTGTGCTTGGCGGCGCGGCCGGGAGAGAAAGGTTGCGGCTTTCTCCCGCCAGCAACATGGAGGTTTGTGGACCGGGTGGGTGGGGAAGAGGGA
>JANHZU010003229.1:196681-209144 GCA_032468055.1 Acrochordus granulatus
TGGCGGTTGGGGGACGGGGTGGGGGGGTAAGCGGGAACCTCGCAGGGATCGCGAAAAGGGGAGGGAAGAGGAGCGGGCGAAGGAGGGAGCGAGCGAGCGGGGGGGGCGGGCGTGATCTTCCCACACATCGGGATGGGATTCCAAAAGAAATCCGGGGCTTTCCTCCGCCCGGAGGAGAAGCGGGACCAGGTCGGGGGGAAGAGGCGGACGGACCCTCTGGGAAGAGGCGAGCTCTCCTGGGGCCGCGGAAAAGAGGGGCAGAGAGAAGCACGCGGTGAGTGGAGGCTGCCTTGTCTCTGTGCTTCTTCCTCGGTTCCGTCAGGGCGGCGATTCTGCTCGGAGCCTACAGAATTCGGGATCGTTCGGGCTCCCTCCGCTGCCTCTGCTCTCGCGCGCCGGAGACCGGACGAGCGTCAGTGGTGTATTTCGGCCTCTCCGCTGAGATGGCATTAACTAAGGTGTGGCAGGGTGGAAGGGGAGAAAAGCAGGGCTTGCCAAACTCTCCCCCCACCCGCGACACACACTCGCACACCATCTTCACATTTTCCTCGATTTCCACTGCTACGTCCTTTCCTTTTGTTTGGGTGCGTGTTGTTTTGGTGTCATTTTATAATGATCTCCACCTGACTTTTCTTGCCCCCTCTCCCCAGGGCTGAGGTTAGTTAATATTTCCAGTACCAGATTTTTCAACAGGCATTACATGGAGTTTTTTTGAGAGGGGAGGAAAAAAAATTATTGAATTGTGATGTTTGCCTCATCCCCCCCCCAACTCATAAGATTGTATGTATATTTCTGTTTAAGAAGCTGGGCGGTTAAACAGGAAGATTTACCACCTAATAATTATCTCTATAATTATAAATTAAAGGCATGCCCAATATTTCAAATATTTATGTTGTGTTTGTGGATGGCATTTATTTTTTAAAATCTGATAATTTCTGTAACTAAAACTAACTGCCTTGGAGGCCTCTGGTGAGTCAAAATATGGGATACATGGGAAAAATCACATTGTGGTGTGTTTGTATATAGGTGTCCATGTACGTTTTCCAAAGAAACAAATTGATTCTCTGCTCCTGTGTGGGTGTATCTTTCATACAAACATAGACACTCATTCTAAATCCAAATGTTTTCCAACTGAGACACATACATATACAATCTTGTCTCTCAAATAAGCAAATTATTATTGCCAATGCATTTAATAACAATATATTTAAAAATGCAGTGCTATGAATGTCTTAATATGCCTTTAGAGGAAAACCTTGCATTAGAAGTTGTATCCAGAATCACTTAAAGAAAATCCATCTAAGAATTAGGAAGAGAAAGATTACATGGTTGTTACTGTCAAGCAGAAATGTATATGAGGCATAAAGATCTGGTTTTTTTTTCTATCTACTTACCTTTCATTTCCTATCATCAGAGTAAAAACGGATGCTGTATCCTGTGTAAAACCAGTCGGGAATATTTATTAATGCAAAGTTAACAAAAGCTTTCCCTTCGCTTTCCATCCAAAGCTGAGAAAATCTAATTGCACTACGGTGTGGCTCTGACATCTCAGTTCTCTATAGATTGCAATCCACTCTGCCGGGTGCACAGTCTTCTTCCAGTACCAGTAGAACAGACTGGATGTATGAGCTTGCAATCTGGAGCCCTCCATTAATGGAATTCATTGCCAACGCCTCCAGATTTCCGCCAGGCACTCAGCAATTACTACTTCGGTTAAGAGAAGCTGGCCGGAGCTGGCCTTGGTGCTGGAGGTAAAACAGCCGTGGCAAAGATAACTGGCAGCCGAGTAGGAAGCTGGCCCACAAGTCGGTCCAGGTTTTTAGGGCCACGCAACAGGATGAACTGATTTGGATCAGATATCACTAATAATGTGTGATGAGTTATGGACAAGACAGGAATGTGTGCCTGAACTGGAACGTGCAGTAACAATTCTGGTCTATGTGCACAAATATGTGCCTTTTGGACTTCAAAAACTAAGAAAGTTTCAATCAGCAAGGGGTATTTCGAAGATTATGTTTTCAGCAGCTCTGATAATAGAGATTTAAATAGAATAAGATGGAGGTGAAAAGATATAATGGGACATTTTATCAGTGTAAAAGTTATAAATTCAGGATACCTCATCTCCATGTTGTATCACATGCCAGCCATAAAAACCTTCCTTCCTTCCTTCCTTCCTTCCTTCCTTCCTTCCTTCCTTCCTTCCTTCCTTCCTTCCTTCTTCCAGTTCCCATTTCCTGATCTGACAGAAGAAGTGAGATGGTCTGGTGCAACTCGGAATTATCTGTCCCAATTTCTTATCTACCTCAACTGTAAAAAATGAATGCAAAACACCACATTAATAGACATCTTAGGATATTGTGCATGAAATAATTTGTGTCATAATGCTCATCTACAATATTTTACAAAATGCATGTCAAAGGGGTCAGTTTTGCTACATATCTGTGCAGTGTAATCGGAAATATGATAAAATATAGGGAATGGTGAAATTTGCAGAACCAAATGCTGGAAGTACAAACAATTTTGTACATACAGTAGGTATTATATTTGTGATTAGTCATCTGTATGTGGGTGGTGTCTTTGTTAGGCCAGAAGGTCTTAACATTGTGAGAAAAGACTTCTCAGAGAGACATAAGGATTGGAAAACTCTCTCTTAATTCCTTTTGAGTGTCTGGACTCAGCTCAAGAGCTGGTCAAGGAAATTTGAAATCTTTTCCAGATTTAAATCACTGCTATGAACAAACACTTTGCAACAATGGTCATTTGAGCGTATGAGAAAGGCTTTCTGCTTCATGCAATTCTTCATTTTCAAAAGAACTTTTATGACCTAGGCTTAGATAGCTTTACAAAGTGAGTCACCTTCAATGAGCATCTGGACAGGCTTGCAGGCTGATTTGTACAATTAAGAGGAGCACTATGTTTTCCAGCATCTACAAATTGGTGTCCTGTCTTATCGCTTATCAGGCCAAATCACATTGTAAGTTTTGGGCTTTGGGACACCTTGAGCACACACCCTATCAGTTATATAAACTGACAGGGGGGTATACTCAAAGAATCCCAAACCCCCAAATCAGAATATGTGTTAAGTTTCTTGCCCCACTTTTATGTCCATCCTCCATTTGTCTATGTTGTCCATTTCTGTGCCAGAGGACAATCATCTCTGACCAGAGAGACACCTTTAATTAGGGTGTGGTATTGGCTCAGACTTTTGGTTGGACACCATTAAGTTTGTGACTTCTCCTTTTCTTCTATTTAGATCAGATCTTACAATAAGTCATGAACTGGTAGAATAGTTCAATTGCTTGTTGTTTTGCTTGAGCAACAGTGAGGTTCTTGACTGCTTTACAGTGTCAGTGCTATGTTGAGAATGTTATTTTTATTGCAAGCCTATCCTAAGATACATTATTATTTCATGCATCTGTTCAAGGAGATGGATCAAAAAGCTTTTGTCAAAGACAAAGAAATTGTTCTGGAACTGTATATACCACAGCTCTGTAAATCTGTGATGGCTGTTTTGATGCAAAGGATACCATGAATGCATTAATATTAACCCCAACCTATTTCTCCTCACTGTGAATACTCTGTACAAAAAGTCCCACTTTAAACATGTGCTTAAAAGTCAGAAAAATATGGGGAAGAATGGATTTCATACTGGAAAACATGAATAGGAGAGGATTTCTAAAGAAATAAGAGGAGACCAGTAAATATTTCTGTATTAGTTTCCCAAGCTGCTGATGATAATGACAATAATATATTCATATTTACTCCTTTTTATTCATGGGTGATTAATTTTAAACTAAATTTTATTTAATTTTTGACAGCCCTAAGTACTAGAATTTCAAAATGCCCCACATCCCATCCAAAGACAAAAGCTTGCATATCAATTAGTCAAGCACCAAATGATGGACATACCTAACAAGTAGTTAAAACTTGATATGTTCTATTTTAATTGGCCCCACATTATTACTATATTACAAATAGCAACATTAGAATTTGGTGTTCTCATTCTCTCCAGCTCTTAGGTACAATTGATAATACTCATTATAATATCAGGAAAGTCAGAAAGAAATCCAGAACGTGATTCAACAAGCAAGAAGAGTTGGAAATACACCAGTAGTTTCTGAAAAGGGGCAGACAGGAGAAAAAGCTTAAGCCTAACCCTAATGCTGTATCACCACTGCTGCGCTTTCCCCAGCATTGAGGATCTGGCTGCATCTTTGCTGCATCATGAGGAAAAGGGAGAAAGTGATTATGGTTTATAGGGGAGAATGAAGCATTCCATTTTGGTTATTATTTCTCAGGTCATGTTGCTGATTGACAGCAGTGTGACTTCCCATTCCCATACATGTAATTATTATTTAAAGAGGCAGACCTAAATATTCATTATTTGTGAGTAATATTCTCTTTATTAAAATCAAATGGAATTTTTCGTAAGTATGCTGTTCTAGAGAAGTGGCTAAATGCCTAAGCTACAAATTGAGAAATCCTTGATTTTAAATCCAGTTCATTTATTTATTTAAACATATTTCTGTGTCACTGGTGGCTCACATAGTAAATTACATATCCAGTACAAAAATAAAAACACAACAGCAATACAGCAATACAAAGAGAATAAAAAAAATAAAACCAGAAAAAACTCTCTGAAACAGCTCAGTCTTCAAGCATGTTTGAAAGAGCAGCAAAGAACTGGATTGTCTTAGACAAGCCACCTTCCCTCATCTTCAGTCTTTCCTCATTCCATCAGTAATATTGAGGCTTATAGTCAAACTACCCTTCCTTTCTTTTGATTATTTTAAATTTTAAAGCAATATAAAATATTAACCCCTGTTGCTATTATTATAAATTTGGGCCGCATGGATCCTACCCCAACCATTTTATCTGACTTAATCTTAGTTACATTTGCTTTATTTTTTTGGTAGGAGTTGTGAATTGACATCCTAAGAAATAGAATTTTACTGACTTTCTCTATTTCTCATTAAATTATACTTCCCAAGATTTTTAGATGTCATGATAGTTAATCATGTACATTTGTGATAAATACAGTGTGATCCAGAGTTTAACAGAACAGCTTCTGGATGCCCATTCAACCCAAGTGAAGAATATGCCATCTGTGCCAATGTTACTCTCTAAATGACATCATTTTATGTAATTATACAAAAGACATAAACTGATACAAATACCAGAGGAACTTTACTTGTGGCATCTGAAGCCCTTTGCACTTAAGTCTGCTAATTTGAGATTTCACTGAGGATTTGGAGGAATTATTTAGTTCTAGTAAAATCTAGAAGCCATTCCATCCAAAGTCTTAAGATGAAAACAATAGTTTTTTATTTTACTTGTCATGTCAGATTAATTGGAGATTACTGATTTCACAGGTGGGGAATGAAATTATAGTGTCATGATATTTTTATATATGATTTCATGCCATCCATGGTGTAGCTTTGTCTTTTGGCATGGCAAAGAATTGGATCTCCATGTTCCTGGTTAATGGCAACTAAATATAAGGAAATAACTTGTCCCCCAGGGACAAACACAACCAAGATAATTGCTGTCAGTGAAACATTTGGTTTTTCACATTACTGGCTGTGGCATTAAGGCTACATAGCTGACCCAGAGTTCTGCGTTTAGTCCTGTATCCTTAGAATGAACTCCCTGAGGACTGGCCTCTGTCCAAAGCCTTTTTCTTTTCTATCTCTCTTGCAGGCCAAGATCCATTAATTGGGCCATTTCTCTGGTGAGAGGTTGCTGAAGAAGACTCAGCAGGATGGTCTGATGACTATGCTCCCTTCGATGACGGGTATTCTTGGGTATATAATACAGATGGCGTTGTTATTGCTTGAGAATACGCGTAGTTGAGGGAAGTTGCTTCAACTCAGCAGCAGTTTGCTCCTGTCTCTTTCTCTTCTGTCTCCTCCATTCTTTGTCCTTCCTGTTACATGATTTGAAAACAAACGTGTCTCCTGATCCTCCTCGTATGAGACAAACGGACTGACCAAACAGCTTTTTTCTTGGATGGGTATCACAGCTTCTTTGTACTTGTTTTATTCTTGTCCAGATTCCCAAGTTTCACATTTATTCTGTGGAAGTAACCACCCCCAGACTTGTCTAAAAGCCAGAACTTTTAAGATTCCAAGTAAAACATGTATAGAATGCCTTTTTTTTAGGTTTATAAGGGAAAGGATACATTTTGGACTTCTGAAGGATAAGTGGAAAGTGAATATCTAACTTCATCTGGCCCAAAACAAGTTGGGTCACACAGAAACCCAACTCCTGGATTTCCAATTCAGCTAACCGTGGAGGCTCAGTGATCTTTTAGAAGATGGGCAAATTGATCTGGAAGTATCTGGCACCACTTGTTTTTAAAGAACAGACAAACTTGGACCGATAACTTTTAATTCTAAGGTTCTTCTGGTATTGATAAATCCATTTTGGGACATATTTTTTTCATTAGTTTTTGATTTGTCATCCTAACAATTATTGTCCTTGCTGAGGGAAAGAAAGAAGACAATAGTTTTTAAATTCTGAGCTTATATCCTTAGCTACACTTCTCTTGTTCAGTGTGTGAGGAGAACTTATACAAATGGGACTCCAATTTACAACAAGAAACGAACGTGGACCTGCTGATCAGAATCAACTTGTAATAAAAAATGAATGACAAAGCAAGAAAGGACACAAAAGGTAGAAAAAGTGGGGTATGATTTAGGTAACTGACAATGGAGTGGAGGATTCCTTTGAATGTTGGGGGGCATGTGTGTGTGTTCACCACTCGTGTATTTCTGTCTCTCTTTCTCTATCATTATCTCTACCTCTTTCTATGTGCATCTATATCAATATGAAACATATAAAATATATTTCAATATACTGTACTATATGTATTTATTATTATTATTTCCATAACTGTGCTAGGATTGAAAGATATGTTGATATAATAGGTCCACATTGCCTCTGATAAAATGTTGAGGTCATAAGAGTGGGAAATGTATCATCACCACTACCATTATTACGGAAACCTCAAGGTGTGAGTGCCTATTCAGATAGTGGCAATTCCTGCATTTGGCCTATGTGGCCTCTTTTTTTTACTTTTGTTCGTTCCACACACATTAACAGTGCAAATCAGGTAGTATCCTGTACCAACTCAAGTTATTTTTTAATCAGCTGGGTGCAAGTTTAGGGCACTAGTAACATCCACTATTTTTTTCCTTTAAATATGGTAGAAAATTAGGCTCCAGAGTCTTTGGTCTTTGCTTCAAGATAATGTACTGACCATAGTGGAAATCCACCTCTGCAGTAAACGACAAAGTGAAGGAGATACCTTGTGCATACATTTTGAGGAAAGTCTTTGTTGTTGAGACATCTAGATCAATTACATAAATTCTTATAATTAATTTTATTCATTGTTATTAGCTCTTCTAATGGGTAGAAGGAAGGAAGGAGTTTCCCCTTCCACAGTGTAGCTCTAAGATGATCCTCAACAACAGCTTTTCTCTTCTGTAATATCTGCCTGTGTATCTTCATCTATGGTTGGGTGCATTTCTTCTTGTTACTAAGAAACACATAGTAAGCACACAGTGAGCATGATTATTTTTCCCAATCCCTTGTGTGTCCATACAAAATGGAGCCATCATTTCTAAATAAGTGAATAAAACTATATGGGATTTGTTTGTTTGTTTGTTTTGTATTTAGTAAGGGGAAGGGTATGGGAAATGGGATTATGCCATTCAGAAAATAATGCAGGACTGTTCTTCCATGAAAGGATTTCTTGATTCAGTTTTCTGGAAATGAATGATCTAACAGCTTTTCAGTTATGGGCAGCAGAGGAAGGGATGATATGCCTTAAACATTTACATCATCTGTTTGTCATCTAGATCATCTAAAATTGAAGTGAAAATGACTGCAGGTTCTGGTTTTTTTAAGGATCAAGGTGATGAGGCCAGTTACTCAAGGGCTGATCCATAGAAATATCCAACATGCAAAAACATTTAACTGGATTAACACTTCTCATTCAAAGCAGTAAAATTTATCACATAATTCCAAGGTTCATTTAATTGGGTTGGATTTTACCACATGCTCCTATTTATTTTTTGACTTCAATGGACAAAAAATTACATAAAAAAAGAATTACATTACTACTGGAAGCAGAAGAAGGAAAGGGGGTGGGGGAGTTTAAATGTTCTGGGACTTTCAGAGCCTTAAAATACCCTGGGTGAGTGAATATTTATTTTTGTGTGTTTTAATGTATGTTTTGATGATCTAATCTGAATTAGTGATTTAACAAAGAGGCAACTGCCACTGATGATTTTGGATACAATTACTACAGTACAGAGAGCCAAGCCAATGATGAATAATGTGTAATGTTTCACTGATTTTACACAGAAGACCAACTACACAAGAAGAGTTTCAATGTGGATAATGCTGTTTGATAGAGGAACTTAGATGTCTTAGCTCCAAGGATACATTTTGGTTTAACTTAAGACCAGGATGGAACCAGAGTGTAAGTATTTAATATGGTACAGCAACTTTTAAGACAATTTTGCACAGGAAACCAAGTATTCCTAAAGAGTAAGGATGAAAATTATTTTCATTATTTAAATAGTAATACTGAAGATGTAGCAAAGAATATATATTCACAATGGGCAAATCTTTCCCTTTGCTTATAGGGAATCTTTCACACCTATTTGGCTTTGGGGGTGTAAAAGGCCCAGTCCAATTAGGCCAACAGCTGGCTGCCGGGCAAACTGAAATCACATTAAAAGATTCCCTATGAGCAAAGTAAGAGATTTGCCTTTTGTGAATATATATATATGCCTCACTACAGCGATGCAAAGGGCAACCCCTGTGGCCAAGTGGTCAGTAATGCTAACTGTGACTGCCCAGGGACTGAGGGTAAAGCACACTGACAAGCGGTACAAATCACAAAATAGCTGTCTGCATCTGCCTCTCCCTTTGCATCATATTTTCAAAAGAAGATATACAGTAGTAAAAGAAGATAGCAATCAAAAAGTCAGGGCCATAGGGATAATATAAAAAAAAAATTGGAATGAGACTTATATTATAGATTTGTGTGCAAATACTAGAAGGATATAGGACTAAACAAAGAGTTTGAAAGCTACACTACTGTAGATGCTAGAGAAGACCATATATATCCATTTAAAATAATAGAAAATTGGATGAAGGCATAATTATGGGATTTTGTTGTGGTTGTTGTTCAGTCACTCAGTCATGCCCAACTCCTTGCGACCCCATGGACTGCAGCACACCAGGCTTCCCTATCCTCTGCTGCCTCCCAGAGTCTGCCCAAATCCACACCCATCACATCTCCTCTTCTATTTAACCATCTCATCCCTTCTTCTTTTGCCTTCAATCTTTCCCTGCATCATGGTCTTTCCCAATGAGTTCTCTCTTCATATTACATGGCCAAAGAATTTGAGCTTCAGCCTCTGTATCTGTCTCTCCAATTCCTTTAGGATTGACTGGTTGGTTCTCCTTGCAGTCCAAGGAACTCTAGCACCACAATTCAAAGGCATCAATTCTTTAGTGCTTAACCTTCCTTATGGTCCAACTCTCACAGTCATATATTATTACTGGGAAAACCATAACTTTGACTGTATGGATCTTTGTCGGCAAGACTGTATACATCTTTGTCTATGCTTTTAAATCTAGGATTGCCATAGCCTTCCTCCCAAGGAACAAGTGTCTTTTGATTTCATGGCTGCAGTCACCATCTGTTTTGATTTCATGGCTGCAGTCACCATCTTGGAGCCCAAGAAGGTGAAATCTGCCACTGCTTCCATTTCTTCCTCTTCCACTTGCCAGGAAGTGATAGGACCAGTTGCCATGATCTTAGTTTTTTTAATGTTGAGTTTCAAGCCAGCTTTCGCACTCTCCTCTTTCACCCTCATCAAGAGGCTCTTTAGCTCCTCTTCACTTTCTGCCATGAGAGTGGTATCATCTGCATATCTGAGGTTGTTGATACTTCTCTTGGCAGTCTTAATTCCAGCTGGTGATTCATCCAGCCCTGCATTTTGCATGATGTGCTCTGCATATAAGTTAAATAAGCAGGGTGACAATATACAGCCTTGTCGTACTCATTTTCCAATTTGGAACCAATCCATTGTTCCATGTCCAGTTCTAACAATGTTCAGAAACCTCTGTTTAATCACTGATATTAATTTTTGATTTTAGCAACACGGAGAGTTCCCTTGGCTGTTATGTCTTTTAAGCTCCAATATATGAAGAAAGGCATATAACGTGATTACATATTTCATTCCAAAAGAGCATTTCATTAAAAAAAAACCTCCTAAAATAAGGTGTGGTTAAAACTTAAAGAGAAAGACACCGCAGTCACATTTTTTTAAGGAAATGACCACAGTAAATAAACTGGAACTGCAGATCATGAGAAATTCCACTGACTTTAAGAAATAACCATCATAATTAATTGGCAGTACCTGAAAGCAAATAAAGAACAGATTTCTTTCTAAAAATGGCAACCATGCCCAAAAAAGAATAAAAAAGAAACAAAAGATTGTACAAAATAACACAAAGAATGAAATATTAAGCTAATGAAAATGCCTGCGCTGAAGAGTTCCATATTTGGGAAGGAAAGAAAGAATGGAAGAAAAGGAGGGAGGGGAAGGGAAGGGGAGGAAGGAATAGTTAGTTAATGCTATATTTAGAATATTATTTATAGCTGCTTGTTAGTGATCCTCAAAACAATGGATGGAGCTACTAAAGATTAATGACGTAAGGGCTGGAATAAGTCCACAATGAAGAATAATAGAATGATGGAGAGATATAGAATTATGAAAAATATAGAGCTTTGGGCAAATACGTGGAGACCAGATTATGGAATTTGCTGTTATAAGATGTAATGATGATATTAAACAGAATGAGATTCAGTAAAAACAATAATTCCTGTGTTATTGCTTCAGATTAAGAATACAGAAAACAAGGTTTCAGACTTCTATTCAGGTTTCAAAAGGCCCAGAAGTTGAAAAAAGCAACCTCATACTTTGCAAGCCATAGAATGTATAAACTCCCTGTTCAGAATTGGGTATAATCATACATTTGGAAGTCATTTCACTGTATTCACACTAGGCTTTGGTTAGCCACCTGGAGGAGAGATATGTCTAGGCAGATATTCAACAGAGAAACTTCACCTCTCACTGTTCTAATTATGCCTAATACATGTATAGCTTTCACAGAAATCCACCTAGTATAGTAATGCTACTGCTGAAAATTCAGTTAAGTCCATAATCCATCCAAAAGCATGACCTTTTCCTGTGGATTGAAAAATAAAAAGGGAAGACTTTGTTTCTCTTCTTTCCCTACCTTCATACCATTTAAGCACATAAAATGGTTGACATAATAATTGCATTTTTTCATCTTCTGGAACATAAATGCTTCAAAGTAAATATAAATAGGGATGGAGAAGAAGCAATCGTAAATGAATACATGATAGGAATTTGTCTTCCCCCACAAGTTAAATCATAGATTCTCTGCTGTCCACTGTCAGGTCAGGTGAGCTCAGTTCCCTGTTATGATACATTTGCATCTTTTCTGATGCTCTCCTGAATGTTCTCAGATTAGCCTTTAGTATTTTTTATCAGAAAAATTATGTTCTATGAAATTGAAAAAACACCTTAAACAGCATCATGCAATTAAATATTTTAATTAGCTATCTGACAAACAGATGTAGACTACATTATTCCAAAGGCAGGAGTATATAAAGAAAAAACATATTTACATTATAAAATCTTTAACATCTTAAAAAGTGACAGATCTGTGCTTCTGATTGAGGAATGATGAGGTATGAGGTCTCTGAATAAGTGGAAATGATGACTGTGGATAAGACTGAAGGGCTGGTGAGTAGAATGATCCCACAGAACCTTTCAGGAAAAAGAAGGAATGTGAGATTGCCCACTTGTGCTTCAGATGGCTGTTCCTCATGAGGAGACTGCAAGATAGTAGTTTGGGGGTTTGAATGCCAGGAAACAAAGGGAACCATCATTGTCTCAACTGCAACAAAGCGTTTTAAAGGACATGGAGTTTCCTAACCTTTTAATCACCTTTGGAAACTACCTACTCAGCTACCTTAAAGGATATTAGAATTCTTCAAAATGACAAGTTTAAAAAGCCATTGGTGAGTTTACCTTTGTTCTTTAATAAAAGAAAATTAACAATAAAATTAAGGATTTAAATAACTAGAAATAAATAGCAAAAAGATAAATCAGAATTCTAAAAAGTTATAAATGAATGCTGTAATTTACACTGTGTCTTCCATTTTCTTTTTTGTCTTTGTAATATATTGGCCAAAGTTCTGTAAACTGTGGCTCTATTTTTGCTCACAGCTGCCGGCAACACTAATGCCAATACTTTACTGGGAGCCAAGTGAACAGTCTTTTATTGTTTATATGCTAATAAATCTAAGTTGCATCTTGGTTGCTTTAAGAGAGCCAGGTTTTGGCCA
>JANHZU010003229.1:218015-236177 GCA_032468055.1 Acrochordus granulatus
TGGAGATGGCGCGAGCGGCGCCGGCGGGGTGTCGCCCGCGGCCGCTGCTGCTTCTCGGGCCTCCTGGCTCGGGCCGCTCCGTGCTGTCGTTCCGCGCAGCAGTAGCGGGCGCCTCCGTCTCCTCGGCCCGCGTGCTGTTCTTGGCGCCGCGGCCCCTGAAGCGGCTTCCGGGGGGGAAGGCAGCTGCCGCAGGAGCCGTCCAGGTGCGAACGAGGCGGGCCGGGCCGGGCCGTGCGGTTCTCAGCCAGCGTGGAAGGCGGGAGAGGGCCGCTCCTGCAGGGCGCAAAATAGGCGACGCGTATTTTGCCAAATACGGTGCGGATTGGTCGGGGACTGACCGGGTGGCTATTTTGCCTGTGGCAGTTAGCAGTGAGGTGGGGGGCGTCACCATAATGTTTAGGAATTTAGCTTCATTCTCTGGAAGAAAACCAACATCTTTTCTCTGTTTGTCTTGATAATCTCCTTGCAGATTATTTATTTGGACGAGTATTATTGGAAGGGGAAATAAGTTCGGATATATTTCAGGCAAATATTTGTAGGCTTAAACAATGGCCCATAAATGATTAGTCCATAGAATAATGTTGAATATCTGTACGAAGGTGCGTTTTCTGCCTGACAGCACATTTGCCTCTTGCAGGGATGGATTTCAAAATTAATGACTAGCTCAGTTTATTGTAAGGTGTGAATTCGAATTCTGGGCTATCAGCTTTTCAGTATGTGCCATAATTTATGGGAAGTGTTTTACCAAGGCCATCCTGATATCTGTCATGGCTTTGTGTCACTGTGTTCTCTCTCTCTCTCTCTCTCAAGAGAATCCATTTCCTGTACCCGTCTTCTTTCCAAGAGCTACTTCAACTGGTGGCCTCCCTGCACCAAACCTTACTTAGTAGCCCTTCCATGATCGTGCTGGATGGTATGGAAGAGTACCTGAACAGTTGTTCCAGTCCCTGTATAGCAGCCCAGTTTGTGGCCTTGTTGCTGGACACATCTAATCACTTCAGTCAGAAACGGAGCCATTTGTCTGTAGGTTGCCAACTGATTGTTTCCATGAGGTTTCTTGGAGAAGCTGGGGAAGAAGCAGAACATTTCTCAGCCATTGAACGCTACTTCCCAGCTCAACTGTGGCTGCATCCACATACCAGGGAAGATGGTTTAGAAAACCAAGGTTTAACCAAGCTGATTAGAGCACATCTCTTCCAACCAGGGGCAGAGGATCAACAGTGGATGGTGAAATTTGATGTACAAGGTAGCATGACCATCTCTCCATTGCCATGCAAAAATGATACTGAAAATAATACGGTTTCCAGAGATAGGCCTTCTGTTTCTGAAACCGATACCAGTCTGCCTAGCTCTCAGTCTTAAGGAGTTGCTGATTACTTCTGAACAGTCTTTTGATTCCAGCAAACTTATCTTCCACTAATGCTGAATGTGATTTTTTTTTAAAGAAAACAGGTTGATTTTCAATTTGACTGAATTGTTGATCAATTAAAAGAAATCTCGATTCTGGAAATAGTGTGGTAGATTAATTAGCCATACTGTATGTCCTGCATTTCTGATTACAACATCTACATGCATCATTCTAGCAATTCTAGTTTGGTGAAAAAGGCCTCAAAAAGCATACCTTGTGAATATTCCTAGGAGGCTCTAAAACTATGCAATGAAATAACAATTTCACCTTTCTTCCAAGCCCAATTTGTTATTTGTAAAATAAAGAGCTTCCTGTGCATACGTAGACATCAGGGGTTCTCTGGTCCTTCCGGATACATACTTCATTCTACAATCACTTTTTCCCCCAAGATCTGCTATGTGAATTTAATAGTGCTGAGATGTTTCCACCCAGTGGGAACAAGAAGGGAAGGGGGCATTTCTATCTTCTTTTGCTTGAGGTTTTTGGTTTCAACTCGGTGCTTTCAGATGGAAAGCAGTAATTTAAAAGTCAACCCATTTACTAGTCTGTTGGAACACTGGGTTGAGCCCCACAAAAATCTTACTGAAATAATGGGAAACAATTTATGGGAGTACAGATAGATCTTTGTGCTTCATATCTGCTAAAAATAACCAGAACTCACTGAGCTGTGGCCTGATGAATGGTGTATGTTTAAGGATGAGAAGTAATAAAGGGATTTATTTTTCAAAGATTTCCTAGCACTGCATTGATCTTTGACTTTATTGGTCTGGAACTGGGTGGAGTGGGAATGAACTCCACTGATTTTTCACTGCAGATTAGGCCATCTTTTTGAGAATAGAGGAACATCACCCTTTGTATTCATTACCCCATCATTCTTACTCTGGTTTTGCCCTGCTTGTTATAGGAATTTAATTTCCAGTGGGAGTTCAAAGAGCAAGAACATATTTGAGGTAGAATGGACAGATTTTGAATTGTCCTTCCCACTAGAATTTCCAGATCCAGTATAAACTTAGAACTTGCATACATCTTTCTGTATTTTTCTTCCGGTGCTTAATTTTAAGAACTTGCGGCTCATTGCTACTAAACCATTTACAGTTAACCATACGTGAAGTATTACCATTTTAAATTTCTTTAGTTTGTGAATGTCATCTGAGCCCCCAGAAAACATGGAGTCTTTTGCAAAGTTAGACACAAAGTGACTGTGGTTTATCTTAAACGAGTCAACAACTAATATACTGCTGCTGTCACACTAAGCTATGCAATCTAGCTCAGTTTGTGTTAAACTCGACCCAGCAAAAATCAGATTTCCAGTTCCAGTTTACTTTCCTTGCTAAAGATATAAAACAATAGAAATGATAAGGGTAATCCTCAAATTACAGCCACTCATTTAGTAACCGTTCAAATTTATAACAGCACTGAAAAAAGTGACAAGCAGTCCTCATACTTTAGGACTGTTGCAGCATTCCCCTTGGTCAAGTGATCAAAATTTGGGTGGTTGGCAACTGACATGTTTATTTCTTATTTATTTACAACAATTGGTATATCCCAGGGTCACATGATCACCATTTGTGATCTTCCCAACCAGCTGGCTTCTGATAAGCAAAGTCCATGAGGAAATGAATTCATTTAGCAACTGCATGATTCATTTAACAACCATGGCAAAAAGGTCCTAAAATCAGCATGATTCCTTGATTAGCAATGGAAATGCTGATCCCAATTGTCTCGAGTTGGCTACTTGTATATATTTTCACATGTATGTCCATGGAGCCCCTGATTTTGTTGATGTTCTCCTTAGAATAGCTACTATATTTTCATGGTATTTTGGTTAAATATCCAAGGCTCAGTTTATCCACAGATGCACATACATAGAGTAGTTGTAGATGGGGAAGGCCATAGGACTTAATGATAACCCTAACCCAGAGGAAGTTGATGCCTCTTAATTTTGTGAACTTTTGAACTTAATTAACTTCTCGGAATTTAAATGATGGCTAGCACTTTATTAGTAGAAACTGGCTGAGTTCTACAAGTATTAAAATATTTCCCTCTGCATAAATGGTTCTTTGTGAATTAGGAGAATTGGCCTCACTGGAGAACACAGAGTTGGAGATAGCTGGTATAGTATTTGGTCAATCAGGTGGGTATTCTCTGCACTGTGATTCCTGTGGAAGGGGTGCTGGCTTAGGCTGCTTCATTTCCTCTCACTGCCATGAATCTGTTGGCATATGGAAGGGGGCACCATAATAGAGTCCTGTTCTGCACAGTAGCTCTCCTATGTTTTCTCAGGAAGCTATTCAGGAGAGGCCTTTTAAAATATCTGCCTGGAGAATGTCAGAATGGCTTTTCAGTACTTATGCCTTCAGCTGTTTGCCTCCTCTGTGCAAACTGGCTGAATGAAGCCAGATTATCCCTTTTCAGATTTCAGCTCCTGTCTTTGCTGTGGCTAAAGCGATGGCCTGATAATTCATTGTGGATTGTGTTGACATGTGCCCCGATCAGTGGATTTTCCTGCTTATTTCCACTGAGCCAGTTTTAAGAAGTCCATCCTTTTATCGCTTTATTAGTGAACCTGTAGAAATATTTTAAATTAAATATTTTAATTCCACAGTTTCACACACAAATACACCAAGCCAAAATGCAGCCTTTGTTGTTCTGTTGGTGAACCTGTGAAGAAAGAAGATGTAAATCGCCATGGAAGACAATGATCAGTTATTAGAGCACTGAGGTTCTTCCGGTAGCCACTGGGAGGGGAGGGAACTGCCTGCAATGAAAAGGGCATAGTAACCAGACCAGGCAACACCACCCGAGCTCACACAAGCTGGAAAACCACATTTGGAGTGTAGCAGAAAAAGACTGGCAAAGGTTGCTTGGGTGCAGACAGACATGCGTTCTATATTTAAGAAATGGCCAGTGGGCTAATCTTGCGATGGGGCAGACTTGTCATGCAGATCAGCTCCTAGAGCAAGGCTCCCCCGACTCCTTACTTTGTTGACCCCTTCGTAAAGTTTCAGATGTTTCATCAATCCCCAAACAATTATATGTAAATAATAGATACAAAAAGGTAAAGGTTTCCCTTGCCACTCGTGGCTGACTCAAGGAAGCGGTTCTGTGATCATGTGGCCAGCATGACTGTATGCCGAGGCACATGGAACTCTGTTACTTTCCCACCAATTAGGTGGTACCTATTTTTCTACTTGCATTTTTACATGCTTTCGAACTGCTAGGTTGGCAGGAGTTAGGCAGACAACCGGAGTTCACCCTGTTATATGTATATGTTGCTTTAACTAATAGTACTACAAGTAATAATAATACTTATCCTTGAATAGTCCCATTGACCCTTGGGGATTGATATTGACCATTTTGGGGAACTTTGCCCAGATGAATGATGTAGATGATTGTAGATGGCCTTCCCCATCTACAATTACCATCTACAATTACAAATACTTGCAGGTAAGTCCATCTGTGGATAAACTGAGCCTTGGATTTTTAACCAAAATGAAAAATGTGTCATTACGCTGACCTGCATGGAGCTTATACATGAGTATATATGGGAAATACAGGCACTTTTAGAAAGTATTACCATAATTACCATCTCTAAATCACCTAGAGTCACTTAGAGTGAGATGGTTGGTGCCTAATTTTTTCGGTGTGCTTTAGCACCTAAAATTCTTGGCTTATTAATGAGGATATACAGTACAATAGGATGGCCTTCTGCTTGTACTAGGGAAAGAAGGCAGGCAGATTCCATGGCTGGGTGCCCATTTATTTTAAATTCAGATCCAGGGAATCTGTGGCTCATCTGTGGAAGGCAGTGCCTTCAACCTAAGGCTAGACCTGGGGCAGATCAGCAGAATGGACCTGCAAAGGATCTGGATATTATTTCTGAGGGGCCGTGTGTAGCCGTCATTGTATTTCCCTCTTCCACAAGTCACCTGCTAAAAGATCTCCCCAAGTTCTAGGCTGAAGGCCACATCTTGGCTGCCATCCAGTATCAGCTGGCAGGGCTGCAAAGCTGCATTCCTCATAGTGTCTGCATGTGCCATCCTTGGTGCTGAGGAGGTAGTGAGGAAGAAGAGGTGGAGGAGGGAGAAGAGGAGTTGCTGCTGCCACCCCAGAGGAGGATACAGAGGTGCCAGGCAGGACGGAGGAAGCCTGCCCAAGGAGGCTTCTCTGGTAGAGCTGTGCCGCCTGGCCAGCCCATGTCTGCCGCTGCCCTCACTGCTCCGGCTGCTCTCAGAACATATCATGGAGGAGGAGATGAAGGGCGAGTGCCTGGATCTCCACCTCCAGCAGCACTACGGGTAGGCCTCAGCATCTCTTTTGTATCCTGATGACCCTCCAGATGACACTGCAGATGACAGCCTCAGTGCAGGACACTCTTGCACTTTGTTGCAATTCCACAGTTCTTTGCAATTCTTTGCAGACTGCATATTCCAAAATAGAACTCCTAGACATTGGGAGGCATACTTTATTGTTGAATATCTAACTTCATTTATTGTTGTGTTATTATTTTATTTACTGTTGTCTTGCAAGTATGTTGAGAGCTGATGTACCTGAGTCAAATTCCTTGAGAATCTAACCATGTTTGGCCAATAAAGTATCTGAATCTGGTATATCTCCTGATGCAGTTCTCAGCTGATAATGGATGTGGCTCCCACAGCTGAAAAGATGGCCTGCTTACTGCATCTAGTTAAGGAAATCTATTAACCACAATTGTCTGTTTCAACTCCACTATCACCTTAGACTGTGGTTTGTTTAGTGGCTGGGTTTGCACAACACTTTGAGCTATAAACAATTTTTAAAACAAAATGATTAGTATACACAACATTAAGCCATTACTAAGAAAAGTAGTCCATGTCTTAACGTAGTTTTGTTCCTGGCTGGTTGGAGTTGTAAATGGGAATATCCCAGCTGGAGCATTTAATAAAATTGCCAAAATCCAAGAATTGTAGACTATTCTACAATTCAGAATTGGGAAGTCAAAAAAGCACCCTGGAAAGAAGGACTTGCTTCTGCACTGTCATCAAGAGACTGCATGGTTCTATCCACAAAGGCACTTGGAATAGATAGAACTCAAACAAACGTGTCTCTTTTTCTTTGAATCCTGGGCTGTGGATGCTGCTGCTCTGAAGGTGTTTTCCAGTGCTGATCTATATTGCCTTGGTTCACAAGGCAAAAAAAAAAGCCTCATCTGCTCACTACCTATGTGACACTATGTGATCATGTAAAGTGATGGGGGAAGGAATGAGAAAGCATTGGAGTGGATGTAAGATGATAAAGTTGTATCCTCATTCAGTTCTTTCCAAGCGAGTTAGAATACAAGAATCTTTATTTTTAAAGATCTAACTTAAACACACATTTCCAGTCTAAATTATCATAATTACAAAAAACACTATGTATGCATGTCAATGACACTTAAAGTATTGGTCTGAAACACCTGTGAGTTCAACCTAGTATGTTGATTTGAAGGAACTCAACACAAGCACAGTCTAGGATCTTGCCCAGAGGAGCATGAACATCACAAGTAATCCTTGCAGGGTCAAATAACAGTAATTTTCTAAACAGCCCATGTACCATGACATTAAACAGCTGGTGGAATACCAAAGCAGTGCTCTAAAAATCTCATAATTGGGGCATCTTGTCTATCAGATATTGCCTTAGCATTTTAGCCAGTTTTTGAGATGAAGAAGCAAAAGCCACTGAGTGGACTGCAGTTGAACTAAAACCCCAGACATCCTGAACTTGTAAGAATTCTTGCCCCAGTCCCTGAATTTTGCTCCCTTTCTAGTGATGGAGAAAAATCCTGCAAGTCTATAATGTATTTAAAATACTTGTTTTTATAATGCATCATGAAAATAGATTTTTCATTTTTTAAAAAGGTAATTAGTCTCACCTAAGAACTTAAAAAGACAAGAACCAAAGAAAACTGTTCACTCCTCTCTCTACTCTTCGAGGTGACATCAGTGAGAACGCCATCAGAGTGTTGGGGCTGATAATTATCGCTGCCTGGAAAGCTGCTATATCCTACCCCAAATGCCTCTTGATTACAGTTACAGTTTAACAGCTTCATAGAATAGCCTTGTCTGTATGAGGACAAACAAGGTCATGGTCAAAAAGTAGTGCAACAGGTTCCATGGATACTCATGGAGACAAATTTGCCGCCTGCCTTTTATCCATCCAGTCTTACCCATCTGTTTTGGAAATCACTTTTCCTTCTACAGGAGCAGCTTGGCCAGCCAGAGCTGTTGTGATGATCCATGGTTTTTCCCACTACTGTAGCTTCTTCTGGGAAGAGAGAAGACAGTACCAGACAACTGGGCTAGTGCTTTTCTGCCTTATTTCTTTTTGTTGTTGCCTGGTTCCATGCTAGTTAAAACTATGAGCATGTAATGTAGGCAGGCTGAAAGGGTGGTGGTGCTCTATCACAGAGGTTGATGTAAAGGCTAGTGGGGCCAGCAGTGGAGTCTACAAGACTGTAATCAGCAGAGATCCCTGAATCAGACACCATCTGGTAGCTGCTTTTGAACTGGGGCTCTGCCTGGTGGCCTTGTGGAGAGAGGTTTTCAGAACTGGGATCAAACACAGTGTACTCAAAGCTAGAGGAAGCTTGGCTGGACTCCGTAATTCTTGCTTCTTCAGCAAGCACCAGGTCTGAATCCTCACTGCTGTGGCTGCCCAGCAAAAATAGAGAGTCATCTCCTAAACAGCATGGCACCACATTTTTATCCAGTACTAAGTAATCATCTGGGGACAATTCTGGAGTACAAGGAAGCTCCGACAATTCTGGAGTACAGGGAAGCTCCACCACAGTGCAGTGCTTGGGGGGAAGGGGAGGAGGAAGGGGAGGACTGTCCACTTTGTGGCCATCACACTCGGATAATAGTTCCACCAAAAATGGCTGCTCCTCCAGATAGTGGGTACTCTGGCTCCACCACGGGTAAGTGCTCTGATGTCCCATCCACAACTGAAAAAAAAGAGAAAAGGCAGTGTCAAGTAACAGGACGTGGAGCATTCCCTTCTCTCCCTTTTTGGACCCAATTTTTCATCAGTGTCTTCATGTTTCCTTTTTCTACATCCCATGTATCCCATATGTTTGCTTTTCAATTTATTCCATTAGTATTCATGTTACCAAATACTTTATTATCAAAGTAGCTTTGTACAGCTGGTTAACAACATTAATGAGAATATATTGAACCCTAAATATTCAACAGAACTCCTAAACCCCACCTTCATCTTTCTTACTGGGTGCCAATACTTGCTTTTCATGAGGATTGTTTGGCCCCACAAATACGCTTGTCAAATAGCTGTCCAGGGTGAAAACATGTCATGGCTTAACTGCTATGGTTATCATTAAGAGACAAAATTTTAAATAGTTCTTGATCATTAATGGCCTACTGAATAAGTTGTCAATTATTTCTGAAAAGTTTCAAATGCTTCAGGTTTATGATTCTTTTTAGAGAATATAGCATTGCTGGGAAACATACCAATAGGTTCAGACTATTCTTATTCTATATTATGCAAATTTTGCACATGCTTAAATGGACCCGATTTTTCAGACATCATCCATGTTTTTCAATCAATTTGGATAGTGGAACATTTACAAAGAAATATTTTTTAGGAATGTTGTTAGTGCTTGTCATTTTCCAGATGCTCATACTAAGGAATATTTTTATGTGTGTATGTTTTAGATTTTTACTCCAGTACACTGACATACAAATACATGTACATGAACATGCATTTTAATGTACAGTACAGTTTTCATTAGGTTCAACAAAATGGGCAAAGTTATTGTTATATCTCCTGTTGGAGGATTTTTTGTAACATCCTAATGCCATATGGACCAATCCTAATGCCTAAATTTCCAAATTACTTGCCCAATTCAAGTTTTTTTCAAATTCTTATTGTTGCTTTAATTGTCCTTTTGGATATCCTTTGATATGAAAGTGATTGGCCTTCAATTGTCCTTTAATTTAGGTCCTAGGATTAAGAATGTAACTTGGGTGCCCTTAAGACCACTGCTACAGTGAACTGTGCTGTAGCGGGACTAGGGAGGAATGGATTAGAAAAGGCAGGTAGAGCAATACCTGGAAGTTGCCTTTGTAGATGGTGAAAAGGTCTTTGAATTCATGCTCTGGGGAGGGTATGACAGGCCAGATCTTCTTCTTCAAAAATCTGGTGAAAAATAATAGGAGAAAGAGAGTTTGAAAAAATGGAAGTGCTCCTCCCCAGCCCTCATCATTAGTACCACAGCCAGGTCTAGGAATGCTCTTATATGGCCTTGATCCGTAACTCTAGAATAATGGAGGAGAATATCCATTTGATTGATTTCAACTGGAGAAGAACACTGTTTTCTCACTGAGGACAGAGCTATACCTGCGGTTAAACATCAGGGTGATGAAAGCCAAAAGCAGAACAATCATAATCACAATGACAGAGAGTATCAGGATGAGTGGGTCCAGATCTGCAAGGAAGAAAATCAGATTAAGCTGGGTGAAGTTACTCTATAAAAATGCTGTGGGGACTTACTTAATTGTCTTCACTGGAAGGACCAGAGCACATTATAAAACTGCAGTATTTATTACGTAGTAACCCCATGGAGAAATCAAATTTTAAAAGGTGATCCACCAATATGTGTGTACTGTCACTTTTTCTGATTGTAATCTACAATACAGCTCTTCAAAAATGAAAATTTTAAAATTGAACTGGTAAAGTTAATGAATATATTTTTTGGATCAAGTAATAAAGCCATTAATTTTTAATTGCATTTCTCAAAATAGAAAGTAAAAAAATATTAAAATAGTTGATAATAGCAATGATAGTATTTTTTTCATAAGCAAATAGTGGAAGTGGCTTTAATTCTTGGGTAGTAATAATATTACTATATTAAATATATGATAGCAACTTGGGCTAAATCATGCTGTGGTTGAACTGAAGCAGCGTAGCTGATAGGACAATGCTCCCCACAAGGTGAACATTCAATATTTGGTGCCAAATTCTAACAAAAAATAATGGAAGTAAAAGTGCAATCCTTGCACTAGATTATTTTCTGGAGGCCTTTCAGAGTATTTAAATTTGGCAAAGAGTTAAAGATAATAATTCAGTATATGCTAATAAAAAGACTCTAAAATAGCAAGAAAGAGGCAATATAAAAATAGCTGCCCAGAACCACATTTTTGTGAGATAAATTGCTAAATAAACATGCTAAATAACTAAATGGCCCAAGATGGGAAGAATCTATGACCACTGGGGCTCTGGGAAAGACTCTGGGGAAGAGTTTTTCAGTTTTTTTCAAGCTGAAGAATTTGTTGGTTTAATTCCTAAAACCTCTAATCAAGAGGCGAAGCTCTCATGAAAGGAAAATGGCAATAAAATGTGCTTGTTTAATTCCTTCATACAAATATATATGTTGAAGCAATTTAAATTTCCAAAAATTAATGTTCCATATACTGTATACAGTATACAGTATTTTCCATATACAGAAAATTCGCTCACACATAAATGTAAAAATAATGTGGTTTTTGTACATAAAATGTAAGGGGGTGGTGCTAATCTACAATTCATGGCCAAGGGAGCCATCCAGTGATGCTTCTGTGGTCATGTGGCTGGCGTGACTGTATACCAAGGTGCACAGAACGCTGTTGCCTTTCCCACCAAAGCTGGTACCAATGTATCTACCTGCACTTTTGCATGCTTTCGAACTCTAGGTTGGCAGGAGCTGGGGCAAGTAACAGTTGCTCACCCTGTTACGCAGCAGTGCTTGGGTCTCAAACTGCCGAGCTGCCAACCTTCTGGCCGACAAGCCCAGCGTCAACTGCTCAATCACCATGTCCTAATTTATTGTACATGCACCATGCATTTGTCCAAAGTACAAAAAGTAAAACTTGAATTTCACAGTTACTTGGGAGGTGAATGTTTTACCAGAATAATCAGTGTTCAGTGACTGGGATAAGGGTGCCTTTCCTAAAAAAAAAATGCTACTGGCTGTGTTCAGGTAGCCTATTTATTTATTTAGCCTGTAGACTTAACATGAGCCCCATCACTTTCTTGAAGAATCTTACCGTTCCATGAACACCCAGACTAAAAACTCTACTTTGAAGAACTCCACTCAGTGGAAGAAATGGATGCTGCCAATGTAGCAGCAGAGGCCAGATAATCTTATTTTGAAAAAAAATGGGCACTGCCATGTCAGCTATGGAATAGTCCATAGTTAATTATCTAATTGCATCACTTGTGGTAAAAATGGCAGTTCTTAAGAATGGAAACTGTGAAATAAAATGAAAAAGAAAGGAAAAATGAAAGGAAATGGACAGGAGTTGGAGTAATAGAAAAGGAGTCAACAGTATTCAAGGGAAAGTTAAAGGATTGTGTATGGAAATCACAATTTTTCAGGTCAAAAGATTAAAATCAGATAATTTATTATGGCTTTTCAGTGCTGAAAATTTTTGATAATATTGGTCTTTCCTTTTTGAAACATAAATGTGTTTAACTTAGGAGAAATTTTGACTTCCAAGCTATTAATAACTATTCAGTTACAAAACTAGTGACTAAAAGTCACATTTCAAAATTATTTTATTTGAATACAAGGACAAACTTGATGTCTTCATCTTCTACAAATTTTTAGGAGTAATACCAAGAATGCTACAACAATAGATGGATGAATCAAAATGTAGGGTACATTCAAAAATAACTAATAAGAGATGACACTATCTTAACAATGTTTCAACAATAACAGAACGTAAGTTTTATCTGTAGCTGGAGAAGTTCCTTTTTTCAGTATTGTCTTCAGGCCTTAAAATTAACAAAGATAAAACAGAAGCAACAGTATCCTGAATGCGTATTGTGACATAATTCAGTAGTTAAAAAAGTTTTTTGCTGCAATTGCGACTTTAGACTTTGCTCATATTAACAGAAAAATCATATTTAGAAAGCTAATGAGTTATTCACTCGATCAAGTGCTTTCATGCTGAATGCCTGTTATTTTAAAGCCCTGCCACTGTATGGAATTGCAAAGTCTTATTGAAATTTCTTCTAGCTATTGCCCCTTTAATTAATAATTTTCTGGTAAGGGTCAGAAGCTGCTATTTCCTTTTTGTGATCTGAGACAGATAGCATCAGTTCTTTGATGTTTCTATCCTGAATCAGGAAAATAAAAGCCTTTTCTACTTTCCATGCTCCAGAAGAAGACATGCTTCTTTTTAAATATCACGCCACTGTCCTGTGCGCAATAAAGAATGTACAAGGATAGTCTCTCCCATTTCAACAGTTTCACCAACTTAGGCATCAGTCTTACAAAAGAGTTTGACAGAAGACATTGTTTGCAATGAAAAGATTAGGAATCTAACCAAGAATCTTGCATGCAATTGCATCCAAAAATCCTTTTAAATATTTCACTTAGAATTACCTTATTACTTTCCTGGACACACTTAAGAATTTTTAATGCATGCCATCAAATTTCCCTGATAATGTTCCTCTCCAAGGTCTTAAATATACAATATTTTATTAAAGCATTATCTCGTTAATAAAACTCATTTGCAGGCAAAAAAAAATCATGGAAATCATGCAGTCAGTTTCACATGGCACAACATTCACACAGGTATTTATCTAATATCTTTATGCATGAAGAGCTATCTGAGCCAGATCCAAACAGAACTGTACATTTAGGTTAGCTGAAGGTCCTTGTGATGACTTCTATGGTGGAGAGTTTTTTAAGAGCTTTCAACTTGTGTACCATCTGCCAGGAATTCTCAAATTTTGCATGCCATGACCTCAATGAATCCCTAGTGAATAAAATCATGATTACATTGGGGTTAGGGCTGATCAAAAAATAATATACCACTTACTGAAAGATACACAACCTTTTATTGAATTAAACCTAGTGTTATCAGCACTATTGGTCAATTGATCACCTTAGCTTTTCTCTTATAACCCGTTTCAAGATACTAGAAAATTAAAATAGTAGATAAAAATATAGAAGTTCAGTATTGTGTAAATTTTTATAAATATTCCAAAGATTATGACTATTACCGTTGCCATAACTGTCAGGAAACAATCTACCAATTAAACCAGCACTATGATTGAGGCTTAGTTTGATAAATGACCAGATTCGCAAATTTAGCCATTTCTCATATGTAGATGGTTTTGATTCACAGTTCATGCTGACGGCTCATTCTTCCAAATATCCTTTCGTTTTCATTGGAGATTTTCTGTTCTTTACTTCACTAATACTCTCATCCACATTAACCCAAATAAGTGGGACTTCCTCTGTTATACTGTTGGAGTATAATCTTGGAGTGATGACATTATGCACTCTCTTTGCTCTTTATTTATATCTTATGTTTTATATTGTTTTATTGTATTTTATTTCATTTCTCCTTTACTCTGGTTTTTAAGTGTAAATGCTAGGTTTTATGTGACTGTCACATTGTCTTTCCTGGATTTTTTTTTACTTTGTTGATCATTGACCATAGTTAAGGTAAATTTGATTTGACACTGTGTGCTTACATAATTCCATGTGGTAAAGCATCTCCCAATTATTTCAAAGAGACTTGTGCTAAAAATGATTGTGATTTGTGCTCCAATGAATAGATATCATTTTTTTTCCTGCTGTTATGGCTATTTATGTTTTGTTAGAAAACAGGCCTTATACTTCAGTGGGTTAAGGTTTTCTGTTTTAGTAAACAGTCATTTTCTCATGGTTTTATAAGCATCTCTCTAAGACTATGAAGAATTCTAGTCAAATAGGTGGGTGTTTTCATCTGGCTCTCCTTCACAGCTATGGCCTATATTCTCAATGGGTTTATATAACATGCTGTGTTAAAATGCAGTCAGCTAGTTTGTAATTCTCTGTTGATAAGCCCAGCCACTAAGGCTAGTTTATGATTCAGCCCAAACAATGTTAATTCAATAAACCATATTGCAAATAATGGTGCACTATCATGATGGTTCAAATGTCACAATACAGATCAGGAGTTCTGCCACTATCTATTCCATTTAGAAAACATACCAGAAGCATTATGAAGTTAACTTGCATTTCTCTTGCATGAGGATAAATAGAAATGCATAACTTCTGTCTCTCCAGAGCTTTCAGATCTCTGTTAAAAGACAAATTGCTCTCTGTATCTGATTAATACCAAAAGAAAAAAAAGATGTTTTGGTTTCTTCCTCCTGAAACAAGACATTTGTATTTTGCCAAGAGGACCATATAGTTTGTATTTCTGTGTATGTCTCCATTCTAGGGACTGAATAAAATGAAGGAAGAGAGCTTGATATGTAATCTCACCAATGAAAAACACAAGAAAAATGCATAACCAAGCAAGTGATGTAGCAATAGAGGAAAAAGCTGATACAGGAAAAGGGGGACTTCTCAGTCTTTAGAACAGACCACTTTACAGTAGGGGATTTCAGCGTTATGTCTTGAAGGAGAAGAAATTAAGGGCTCAGCTCCTTGGCAAGAGTGTTTAGTTAGGAAGTTTGCACTCAGCCAGAAGGATCAGCTTCGCTATCTGGAAATGTGCATGACTTCTTTTTATTTATACACTGCCCAGAGCCCCTCTGTGAGGGAGCCCCTCTGTGAGGGAGCCCCTCTGTGAGGGAGTTCCTGAATATGACAGACAGACAGAATTCTAATGTTATCTTTAGAGGCTGTAAAAGTAGCCTTAATGGCCTGAACCACTTCTAATTGATTTAGACTGACATGCTGGCTGATTTATATTTTGATGGAGAGGAGTATTTTGGCAATATTTATCTATGCTCCAGTTATTTGTATTTAACCTGTGGCAACACTAAAGGTTTCTTTGCCTCAATCCTCATGCAGCCAATATCCCTGTTCTCCCATTATAAATAAAATGTGGAAATGGCAACTCTGAGTATGATCACAACGGAAGAGACTTCCAGATGTCCTCTCCCTGAAATCAAACTGCAACTGAGACCATTATTTTGTGCATGAAATGACAGAACAGTAGCAGACAGAAATATTGTGATAGAAGTGTGGAATGGAGGGATGGAGTGGCCTTAGTTGGAGTGGCCTTAGTTGGAGTGGCCTCCAACCCCAGATCTCTTGTTTTGGTGGTGGTGGTTGCGGGGAAAGATCTGTGTTTCTTTCACTTAGGTAGGAGTATATTTTTATGTTTGTAGGAACCTCCACAAGAAAAAGATTATTTATTCCTGCCATAATAATATGAAACCAAGTTATTTGAAAGAATGTCTCCTCCACTGGGTAGCTATTAGAACCTTAAGATGCTTCATGGTGGGCTGATACTGTCTAGAATGTGTTATATCGCTCTGATATGAGGTCTCCAGAAAATGATGGGTTTGGGTAGCCACCATGAAACACCACAAATAAATGGGGCACTTGCCATTTGGTATCGCCAGTGATACTTCCTGTGACCACTCACTCCAATAGCCATCATAGCTGACTCCATTAGGTTTGGCACGGACAGCCAAAGTGTAATAGGTGCCCCCTTTCAGATTCAAGAGGTAATATGTCTGTCCATTGGTACTTTCCACCTGAGGACAGGAGGATAAAACACTGGGTAAGGAGGAAGAAAGAAAGCAGGGGGTTACAAGGAATAAGAAACAAAGAGTCCAGAGACTTACCCGCTGGGGTCTGTAGCCCTCAGGGGAGATGGACACTTCATAGCGGATACTGTTTTCCATATATGCAATGGGAGGTGATTGCCAGCTCACATTCAGCTGCCCAGGGGACTCCATAAATTGCACTGTCAGGTTAGAAGGGGGGTCCAGGAAAACTGGGGACAAAGGAAGAGGAGGGTAAGAACAGGCAAGCAACCTTCATTTTTCCAGTTGAGCAGATACAGTAATTTTGGACAGACCAAATTTCTGGATGTATTTCCTCAAGCAACATCACACTAGGAGCCTCCATTCCTCCCTAACTCCAGATATGCTGTTTAGGATTACGGGAAGCTCATAACACCTTCATGGGTTGACTCATCATGATGAACCTGGATTTCTTGTGACCAACGTGTAATGAACTAAACCCAACCTAAGCCTATGGCTTAGTGCAATGCATGAAATCAATCTACTGTATAGAACCAGGAGTTTTTCCCACCAGTGGGTGTTGGTTCATTTAATAGCCACCTGATGTATGAAGATTAATTTAATGAATCTTTTCTTGATAAGGAGACACATATGGGAAAGTTTCATTTGACAAAATACCTGAAAGTGCTTCTAAACAGTCACATCACCATCTTTCATTTGCAACCCTATCAAGTTTTCCTGCTACTGATTCCTTCTTTTTCTTTTCACAAAAATAATCCAAGGAAAGAAAGAAGATATAGTTGTCTTGTAGTGAGCTCCTGGAGAAAAGATGGGAGATCTACCTAACAGATAAATCAAACTAAAAGCTCTTGGTTTGCAAGCACTGGGAATCTCAGTCTGGGGTTTACTTATGGGAAAAATGTTATTTTGCTCCTTTCACTTACATTCTGCACTGCATATGTATTGCATAACAAGAAACCCAAATAAGAGGAAGCAGTTCTGGACTAGCCTCCAGGTTGTGAATGCCTTGAACATGGATCTTCCCCACTTCTGGGGTAGAAAGAAATCAGACAATTCACTTTCACATGCATACACAAATAGCCATTTGCAGAGGACCTACCAAGTCTTTCCACATATATTGTTCTGGTGTAGAGGGTGCGGTTAGAGGACAACCCATCAAAAACTTTGATCTCCAGGGGGCTGAAAGCCGAGATATCCTGCCTTTGAAAAAAGCAAGTGTAGCGTGTTGTATTCCTGGATGTGTTCTCCACTATCAAATTACAGGACTGCAGGGAGTTGTCTTCCCTGGGTGAAATCAAGGAGTAAAATAGATTAATCTTGGACGAAGCTATTATGAAGTTTTCTTTCCCCATAGTTCTCAGCAGAAACCATAGAGTCAGTCAAAGCAAGGGAGTAGAGTTCCAGTTTTGAGATTAGAAGATTGATTGCTACTATAATTTTTTGCTAACTGCTTTTTAAAAGTTCCCTGTCAATACTAGTCAAAGCACAGGACTGAAATTTGCAAGTATTTGATTGAAATCTGGCTGGTAGTTTCAAATTCACTATTCACAGAGTGGCTTTGCTAGGCGCCCTCAAATTCTTCCTAATTTGCCCTTTGTAAGATGAGGGCACATCATTAAATCTCTAGCAAAAGATTTGCCACCAATGGCAATAACTCCAAATATCTTTCAAGTTTTTCTATCTACATTACTTATACAATCTAGAGAAACCAATCATCTTCCTTGTTTAATTTCTGGGAATCTGGGAAGTAGAAGACTGCATATGTTTGGCAATTCAAGAGCTGCACTTAGAAATGGTGGTGGAGGATTCCTAAATTTGGGAAAAGCACAAACCTCATGGCCTTATCCTTTATGGAATATACCCTGGAAGTTCTCCGGAGCACTTCATAGTGCCCTTGCTAACCATACAGCTTTCACATTTGTTGGACTGCTAAATGCATACTCCTTTCTATCCATGGTTGGATGGGAGTAAATATCATCTGATATATTCAGGTTTACATGGTTCTTAGAGTTAAACCTTAATGTGTTTTAAGGTTACATTTACACCTATAATTTGTGAACATGACCAGAAAATGCTTACAAAAATATTGACAAAAGAAACAGAGCAATATAATAGAGCATAGGATTTGGGCTGAGATTTGGGTTGAAGACGACTACAGTGTGTAACCCCCCCAGTGAGGCACCACCTTGCTGTGGTTGGGGGGCTTGTGTGCTCTAATGAAGATGAGAGCTCTGCCAGAG
>JANHZU010003229.1:277933-291694 GCA_032468055.1 Acrochordus granulatus
CAGGATGTGAGTAGAGATGATAATACTGTATTTGTTTTATGAGTACGCTGAGTGGGTAGATGATTATGAGAATGGGCAAGGACAAATACCATTGCAGGCAGAAATAACCCTCCAATGCTGCAAGGCCATGTGATAGAAAAAATTAACTCCTTCTCTAAAACAATGACAACAATCATTTACTTGGAAAAATTTAAGACTATAGATGGCCCAAAATGTACTACTGTATTTCTAAATTAAATGACTAGTGGCACCTGGTGCATGGAATAGTAGGGCTGTTTTCTAGTCACACATGAATGATGAGTGCTCAAAGTAATTCTTGGTTTCTGGTGTCAAGTGTGTCTCAGTAGGGAGTAATCATGGGATGAGCTGGAGTTGCTATGAAACAGGGCTGAAAGGGTACAAATCAGAACTGAGTTTATAACTAGTCACTCTGAGAAACAAAAAATAAGGACAGCTAATATTATTTCACACCTTGTATGTACATTTAACTTATTTTCTCATATTTTTCTGCTACTGATTTTGATTGATTCCTACTGGGTTAGCTTAAACTCTGTAATGACATATTCCAGGTGATTGGTGGACTTTGCTTGATTTTTGTTCACTGATAATACAACAACTGAGTTTGGACTGCTATGCATATGGAACAGAGATTTCTGTTTTGAGGTTCAAAGGTCCAAAAAGTGAATGTCTAATGAGATACCATTAAGAGTGTAGGCAAACATGATCCAACAGATGTACTGGGTCAAATTAAAGACCTACCGAGATAAATATTCTGCTTTACATCAAAATATACCAATGGAAATTTCACTAGTTCTCATTTGGACAAGATTTCTAATTTCTGAAGAATTTTCCTCCTCTAATTTGTTACTGTTCATT
The DNA here is from genome assembly GCA_032468055.1 of Acrochordus granulatus. Taxonomy (NCBI): domain Eukaryota; kingdom Metazoa; phylum Chordata; class Lepidosauria; order Squamata; family Acrochordidae; genus Acrochordus; species Acrochordus granulatus. The sequence continues at coordinate 278,810 of JANHZU010003229.1, forward strand.
AATCACGCAGTATCCTCTTGGATTCAGTAATTTTTTTCTCATATGTAAGAGTGTTTTGGGGAAACCCTGAGCTTTCTAGAAAAAAATTGGACCTCTTGATTTCAATTTCAGTTTCTTTATTATCAAGTCCTCTATGTTTTGAAAGTCACTTTGCTCATCATAAATTAAATCTGATGGCATGGTATATGCTATTTTAAATGGTTCCACAGTACTCACATTTTATGCAAGGATGTGTGTGAAAAGTCCTGGGGGATTTCCTCTCCATTCAATGTCCATCTGTTTTAGGTTACTAAAAGGCTTATCAGTTTTTTATCCATCTATCTGAGGGCTGATTTAAGTCACTCAAAACAAATATTCTCCTTTGGATATCTCTCCAATTTTCTAGCATAGGAGTATCTTGAGAATTTTGATCAGAGGAATGACCAAAATGATATTATTATCCATAGCAATTCCATAGAAAACCTTCCCTTCTGGGATTTTTTGTTCATCTGACATGCTCTTTGTAATATAAGAAGCAGCACTCTCTCAGTGTGCTCTTCCCTTTTCTTCTTATAGGATTACTATAAAGATGTCCATACCATTCCACCATGTCTGTTATGCCATTCTATCCATTCTTCTTGAAAATCAAATATTCCAAATTCTTTATACCTACATAATGGTGAGGGCTGAATGGGAAGCCAAAAACCCTCATGTAAAAAAGGAAGTACAAATGATTTGCAGCACACAATGCACAAAGGTCTTACATTAGCCTCAGTGACTCCAGTTGCTGCTCGGACTTTGTCAAAGTTTTCAGATGCAGTGAGCACAGCCTGTCTAGTTTTCAAGATGTTTGATTTCTTAAACTGAGGGTCTCTAAGCAGATCTTCAGTCCCAAATGGGATACGATCCTTCTGAGAGTGCTGCAACAGATAAAATATACATGGGATATGACAACTCTAAACAAACAAATAATTGTTTCATGACTGTTTCTTTGATTCATACATAGCACAGAATTTGATAGCGGGGGCCAAAAGTCTGTATAATAAGGAACATCTCAGTTTTCATTTAAAAATACAAGACTATTTCTAATCTTCAAGTATCTCCTGAAATCAGTTATGCATCTGTGTTTTCCAGATGGACAGCTTCTATATGTCCATTCAAAAGACACTACACTCCTGTTTCAAATGGAAAACATCATTACTTGTTATAAAAGGTAAAAGTGACCTTGCCAGTCATGACCGACTCTAGGGTGCAGTGCTCATCCCCGTTTCCAAGCCTAAGAGCCACATGTGGTCATGTGGCTGGCATGACTAGACACCGAAGGTGCACAGACACTGTTACCTTCCCACCAGAAGAGGCGGTACCTATCTATCTACTTGTGCTTGCGTGCTTTCGAACCACTAGGTGGGTGGGAACTGTGGCAGAACAGAAGGTGCTTGCCCTGCTATACGGCAACGCTGGTTCTCGAACTTGGGCAGCTGGCTTTCCAGCCAGCAAGCCAAGCTCTTAACCGTTTATGCCACCGCGCCTCAACAATTTCAAAACAAGCAATGTACAATTTGTAAATAATGTGGTTTGACAAAAGTTTGGTTCACATTATATTGTAAAATGTAATATGACTTGCTTGCTATTTACTATGTTAATCAGCCACTGTGGCCTGAAAACTATAGTTTATGACAGGATGATGTGTGAACTCATTAATAACACATTTAACAAATCATAACTAAAACAAACCATAGTTTAGGGCAACTCATGAATCTAATCTACATAATGGGAAGGACAAGAGTTTCCAAGAACAGAGGATAACTTCTATGCCTCATACAAACATTTTCTCTTGGCTCCAGAAATGGACAAAAATTGACTAGACACATGCAAAATACACTTTGCATGTAGTTAGTGAGGGTTATATAATGCAGACAATGAAAGGTTGTTTATTTAAGAATTACTGAAACACATTAGTGTGATGGAAGTATTAAACTTCTCCAATTAATATGCTGCAATCCCAATAAAAAAGAGGAAGGGGTACATCATTATCATTTTTAAAAATCTAGTTTGACTTTAGGATTTAAATTCTCAATATTAGAATCAAATTATGGGAGAATATTGCATCCTTGTATGCAATTTAGAGTTTCTTGGATTTGAACTTGTCAATAGATAAATCTTATAAACATATAAATAAATCTTACATTTCCTGAAAATAAAAGGTACTGTTGGAAATGAGCCAGTGGGATTTAAAAACGGCTGCAGATATAACTGCCAAAAACTTGGATGTATTTAAAGTTTAGCTATGCCATTTTGATTTAGGAGGGATAGGGCTTAATTTCAACAATAATATCTTACAGCTTTTTTCCCTCTTTTCTTCCCTTCCAGCTACTTCTTACCTCAACCCTATTCTGTGTTTCCTGTTTCTTTCTTTATTTGTGCCATTACTACTAGAAACAGGACACATTTGTAAATGTGAACATTTGTCTCTTTCTCATGTGAAAGTGGTTTCTGCATGGAGGAGAGTGGTTATGAAGAGGAAGGATTATTTTTTAACACCTGAGGGCTTATTTTACAAGCAGTTTTAATATATAGTTTTTATTCAATTAATCTATGGTTTTGATATGGTTGGCCCTTTTCTTTAAGTGATGTCACCTCTATCAGGTTTGTATGACCTTAAGCGTACATACATACATACATATATAACTCTGTTGTTTACCCACATATTTATTGATGAGTGATGTACGTACCACATTAATTTCAATGGAAATCAGCAGTTCTAGGTTGGTAAAGTAACAAACTTAGGCATTGCACAGGACTTTTGTCTGCATTTATATTTTTCTCTATTTTATTTTGGGGGAATGGCATCTTAACTTCAGGATCATCTTCCTTTTTGGTAAATATGATACATCTTTACCTTCCTGCACATGCCAGGAAAAATATCCCCTTGGCCAGTAGTCAAAATGAAAAGAAAAAGAGGCAGTCACTTCATGGATAGCAAAAGATCCTACACTACCCGTCTTTCTGCACGCTCATTCTGCGCTCGCTTTTCTTCTGTAATTTTCTTTACATCTTTCAGTTTCTTATCCCGAATCTTTCTTTCTCGGTAGACGGTTTCTTCTTGAATCAAAAGCTGCTCCTGCATTGTAAGGGGAAGCAAATATGACATATTGTCCTGATCTGCACATTCTGCTACTCTTAAGTCTGTTTGAGGTAGTCCATTAGATATACTGATGTAGTATAGCACTCATTCTAAAGTTGAGAATCCTTTTCAAAAGTTATTAGTTTTTATGGCAATATGACTGCCTCCAAAAGCCATCTGCTGGGGCTTCCTTGTGCACTTGACTGGCCACTGTAAGAACAAATCGCTGGGTTATGTGGGTCAGGGTTGATCCAGCAAGGCACTGTGATTATGTTATTAATCTTTCCCCAACCTCTATGGATCTCCCCATGGAAACCCACCCCATTTGCTCTATGAACCTTTAATAAAAACTTTTAAGATATATTCTAGGGATTTGTCAAACAAGCAGAAGTTTATTATTGGGCATATTGCTATGATCATGGAACATGTTAGTTTTTACTTTCTATTTGTTTTAGCAAGAGTTTTTCCAAATATGATTCCTCTAAAAAGGCCTCCAGAACAAATCACAAGTTATTTAAAAGCCTGAAACAATAAATCAAGAAGAAAATGAAAATGATGTATCTGTGTACAAATGCAATTAATTCTGTAAAATTAGAAGATCTCCATATAGTGATTTATCCTGGTATATCACCTGACATTCACCTTACAGTCCTGGATTTATAAATGCCATGTCATTTATTTCATACACCTTTAGTAATGTGGTACTATCTCTTTGACTGCAGCTCTGATCTTCTCTTACAGCTGCTAATGCCCATTAAAAATTGACCAGTTTGGATAAACCAGAAACCAATACCACCTATCTGAGCTAGATCCTAAGGTATGGTTGTGATGCTGAACAGAGCAGTTACACAATATCTTCCACTGCTGATACTTCGTCTTTTATTTAATATTATGCTGATCCCATTCTCTTACCCTAGCAACATTACGAGCATGTTGTGCATCAGTATTCACACTTTCCAGATCTTGGAGTTCATGGCGCAAGCGTAAGATTTCTGCTTCCAGGGCATCCAACTTGTTCTGAAAGTGCAGGCTTTCCTCCTGGAAAGGGGATGAAAATTTCAGAATGAATTATGGAACAATCAACTTTAATGTTCCACATTTTCCACCAAGGGCAATACTTAGTTACTGGTATTTCAGAGATACAATAAAATTCTTGAGGACATACAGTACATATGAGTAAGCAGTCCATAATTCAGATATTAATAGGAGTTCAAAGATTAGATACTGCTCCCCAGAAAGCAAAAATCTTTAAATTGCTTTTTGATTACTCTAAATTGAGTAGCACTATACTGGTAGGGGCTAAACATATTTTCTTTCTTTCAGTGTGGTGGGGTATAGAGTTAGATACCTCATTTTGAAATAGTCTATTTTGGTGAATGCATCATACCTGCATATGTGCTTTTAGCTTCTTATACATGTTGGTGATGCGTACAGCCTCCTCAGTCTTGAATCGGGCTTTTTCCAGGCGGTTCTCCAGTGTTCGCAAAGTCTGGATGCAAAAAGCAGCAAACTAAGATAACAGCTGAGCCAAGGATGTTGGAAAGCCTCTAAACCTTCATCCATTTCAATTTGGCCCCTGTTACAAGATGCTACTCAATTGTTGGAAGGTGAGTAATTTAATTGCTTTACAGTGTCTCAAAGAGTCAAATTTTCCTTCTTAGGGTTTTCACTTTGTGAAATTTAATAATTTAAAAACAACACATTACATTTGGAATAACTCAAACTCTATATAGCTACAATACTAATAGGGGCTCATTCTTTAGCCTAGTAGCCTTTCCCACTATGTGGGAAAGGATCAGATTTCCAGTATCTTACAAAAGATTGGCAGGATCAGGGTCAACTGAGTCTCAAGGGATATTCTGTGCCATTCCTTCTTCTATTAGGCATAATGGTTTAATAGAAGGGTTCTATTCTGTCAGACCTTGTGAGATGAATAGAAATTATTGGAGACAAATGGTCTTGCAAATACTGTCCCTATGATATGAAGAGCTTTATTTACAGTAATCAGCACCTTGTTATCTAATGAACAATATTATAATCTCATTATTTTAGTCTGATTATTTGTTAAATAGCAACTGCATATGACTATAAAGGTACTCCCAGAAAGAGGTTTTATCAAATTTAAAAAGGTAGACGTAATTAAAAAAACAGCATTGTACAAACTGTTTCTAAATTGAAGACAGCAATATCTGGAACCAACTTTGCAAAAAGCCCAATTTATAAGCACCTGAAACTCTTATACTATTTATAACTTCCAGTGAAGGATATCTGTCTCTATTTTCAAAAATGTTATTTTTTCTTTAAGATTATCATTTTGCTTTTCTTTCACACTTGCAGTTTCAGAAATGAATCACACAAAACAAATACCTGCCTGAACTTCTAGGTTGGTACCTTGTAGTCCCAGTTAATCCTATAACATTTGGCCTCTTATGTGGTTATAATGCTAGAAACTGAAACAGGGATCTTTTGTACTAAGTGTTGCATCCTGAATTATGAGCTCTTTTTTTGAACTCTTGTTCATCATGGCTAAAATGTAAAAAGCCAATGACTATAATGTGGAACAAACCCTCAGTTAACAACGTATATCTGCACAGCATTCCTCTTTATTTTCAGGTAAGGAAATAATTCAAATCTGAGTAGCAGAAAATTCAAAATGGCAGAGCATCTCTATCAATGTGATATGGAAAGACAAAGAAATCTGGTGGAGAATAGCGAGGATGCAAGAAACTAATTTTTTGTCCATTGCTTGGAAATCTAATTGTGTTGCTCCTTCCTTCACCTGTCTCATGCCTTGATGAGCTGTAATTAGGGGACATAAATCATGTATATTTTTTAATATTTACAAATAAATCAAATAGAATAAGTTTAGAAAGTATGATGCAAAGGAAAAGGCAGACACAGACAGCTGTTTTGTGGTTGCTACCATTCATCAGTGTGCCTTAGCCTTGATCCCTGGGCTTCCGTGATCATGACAACCATTGCTGACCTCTCAGCCACAGGGTTGCCCATTGCATTGCTGTAGTAAGGCATTGATACCTATATATCGGTGCATCACATTATTATCTTTGGTGGCTTGAAATAAGCTAGTCTGATAGGGCCAGCAGTGGAATCATATTTCAAGATTCCCACAATCATTCCTGCAAGTGAATGATTCACCTATGCTAGAATATGGACAGAACTGAGTCCTGAGACATCAGCAGACTTGTTCTTTGCCTTCCTTTTATGGTATGTTTACATAACTTGACAATAATAACCAACAAATTGCTTATTATATTAAGCTTAAAATTAGCAAGTACATGCTTGTTTTTTCACTGTTAAACAGCTTTGATAGAGGAGATGATTAGGAAATTATTTATCAAATTTATATGGCTGCCCATCTTACAAAAAGTTACTCTTGATGATGTAATACAGCAAGGAGAGAGAGAAAAAATCTTTACTCTTGCCACAGTTTCAATCCAAATCAGCCCTCCAAATCAGCCCTTCCAAGTCTCCCATGAGAGCTGCCACATGTAAAAACTGAGAACAGACATTGGATAATATTTGGAAGGTTTGAGTAGCAACACAGCAAAGTATGAAAAATCCCTTAGTCATTATTGTACTCCCTGAAGAGGAGTTGCTGGATGAGCAATAATAAACTCACTCCCCTCTGTATGAAAGCATGACCTTCCTACTCTTTGGATGACTCTAGATATTGGCTTTGCTCAGACTGATTACCCAAAGCAGACTGAAGCCATTTGCACCCCTTCATGCACCTCTCTTGTAAGAAAATGAGGAAGCAAGAGTCCTGACTCTCAAACCTTTCCATTCTACTGCAGCCACACCTTATTGTGCCTTGCACTTTTAAAAGGGAAGAGGTTCTGAGCAACCTTCAACACAATCTTCTCAAGTTTTATGGCAAGCCTTTATTTTTGATAAACAGGGAGGAAAGACTGCTCCTATATTGGGAAGGGTCTCAGCCCATGTGAGGAAAGCTCAGGAAAGATATTGGCTTCTTCCTTCCAAGAAATTCAGGTTTCTCTTACCTTGGCTGCCTCAATGTTCCCTTCTTCCATTTCTTGCATATCATTGATTTCTTGTGCCTTAGTACTATACTGAGTCTGCAGCTCCTCCATCCTGAGCTTCCTCATCTCTACTTGATGCTTCAAGTTGTTTAACTGATTGATTTTCTCACACAGTCTGTGATTGATTATCTGAATAGCACCCTTTAGAGCAGTAAGGAAAGGGAAAGGTTTAAAGGAATCTGGATAATTGCAAAGGTTGTATATGTACTGAGAAGAGAAGGATTTGGACTATAGGATAGACAGATAATGGCTTTAATTGATCTGAAAATGCCTAAATCAAGAAAACTTCCTTCCCATAGTGCAGAGGCATCTTAAGGATTCCATGGTTTTGTCAGAATGACAAAATAAGTGTTGCAACACAAGCTTCACTTCTTAATCATGTATAAAAGAGGCAAAATGTGCATTGCAATGCTTGTTTTGTCATTTGACCTTCCACTTCTACCCCAATCTCTGAGGTTATTCAGGTAATTTTATACTTATTTCATTCGAGCAAACAGATATTACAGTCTGAAAAATCTGTTTTTTGTGATGGTAGTTTTTTCCTTTCAGTTCCCCCAGTTTTTGCTTCCTCATTTAACAAAATTAAAATATATAAAGAAAAATATATTTAGAATAAGCACAAGTAAGGTAAACCATATGCCACAGACAGTTGGATGAATTCCTTAATCTAAAAAAGTAACTATTTGTTCCACGAGCTGCACTGGTTACCAGTTTACTTCTGGGTTCAATTCAAGGTGTTAACATTAATCTTCAAAGCCCTTCATGGCATGGGACCAGGTTATCTGAGGAACTGTGTCACCAGAATCAGCAGAGGAGTCCTTCTATGGTTCCTGTCGGCTAAGGAATTTCGGCTGGCGGAATCTAGGAGAAGAGCCTTCTCTGCTGTGGTTCCTGCCCTCTGGAACATCTTGCCCCTCGAGCTGAGGGCTGCCCCCTCCCTGATGGCCTTCCGGAAGGACCTTAAGACCAGGCTCTGCGAGATGGCCTGGGGCCCCAGGAGGGGGCTCATCATCATCCTGGAGGTGGCTGATGGATCCCTAGCCATCCTCACCCCCCTTTTTATATTCTAAATCTTTTGCCTAACTCGCTAGTCTGCCGGGTTTTTTATTTTGTTTTAATGGGGGGTTTATTTTTATTGTTTTTAATATATTATTGTTGTTTTTATTGTTGTTAGCCGCCGAGAGTCTTTGGATTTCAGCAGCATATAAATTTAATAAATAAATAAATAAAATAATCAAGGTGAGATAAAAATGTTTAAAAATCTAATCTAATGAATCTGGATTGAATTTAGAAGTGATCTACCTGGAAAAAGTTCATTGGAATAATTTGGATATACAGAGAAAATAAACAAAAATTGAATCTTGAAATAAATTTAGGAAGAAAGACGAAAAAGTTGGTTGGATGTATTGATGAAACTCTTTAAAAAAGACGTAAGAAGTATAATGAATAAAAGGCCATGTATGAAGTTCAGTTTGGAGATGATGGAAACAAGATGGTTTGCAAAATGAGAAAAGTATTTAAAGGTATACTCAATACTGTTGATGTAAAATAAATTTAGTTTGATTTCTTTTTTCTCATCTCCTGTCCTTATTTTTTTTCCTCTTTGCCCAATGGTTTGCTTGGCTCAAAACATTATTGTATGGCAGGGCAGGCAAACAGGCACATAGCAGCAAGTCACTGAAAAGGGCCACAGTGTACAGGTTAACTTAATGCCACTGTGGGTGGAAGAGCTTCCTACAGAGCAAGTGACCTTTTTTTCAGTCTGTCCATGGAGGAAGGCAGAGTGGATAAGAAAATTCAACAAATAAAAATGAAATCTTAAAACAATTCTGAGAGATCAGAAACAAATGAGCAAGGACATCACTCATCTTCTAATTAATTTTGTTCAGCAGGCCATATATAGGCATATCTTGGGGACATTGCGTGTTCTGTTCCAGACCACTCAGTAAAACAAGTATCACAATAAAGCCATTTACATTAATGTGTGTTCCCAGTCCGTATAAAAATTATGTTTACACTATATTGTAGTCTATTAAATGTACAATAGCATTATGTCTAAAAACAACAACAATGTATATATCTTAATTAAAAATACTTTAGTGCTAAAAATGCAAATCATCTGAGCTTTCAGCAAATCGTAATGTTTTTGCTGCTGGAGGATCTTGTAAAAAATGCAATATCTGCAAAACGCAATAAAGCGAAGCATGATAAAACAAGATATACCAGTACTTTAAAACATTCTACAAAGGATATTTTTCTTTAAACATTTTAATAACATTGCTAGAATTAAAAACATGTCTCACATTGTTGGTCCTGAAGCTGCTGCTTTACCATGATCTGAATTACATTAGACATTTCAGACAAACCACCCAAAATCTATGCCCAGAAACTCTCATCATCTTCTTCCTCCCTCTGTTTCTCACACACAAATCTCTCTCTCTTACACACACACACATACCTAACAGTTCAGATGAAGAAGGATGTGCAACTTTTTTGGAGTATCACATTAGAACTCTCACATTCCAGCTCAAAGAAAAGGAATAATCCTTTTAGCTTTCTGTGAATCTGAGCAGTCTCTTTGTCTCAAAAATGTTCAAGATGATGGGCTAGAGGCAGACACCAGGATGCTGCATTCACAAACCAAGCAAGGTGTAGGGCCATCTTGAGTAGCTCGATGTCTTCCCTGCTTCCTCCATTATAGCCACTCTCTCTTCTGGCATTATACCCAGAGTTAATAAAACTGGGGTGTTATGAGAGAAATAGGTAGGAATAAATGCTGCAGGCTGGGCAAGTAAGAGCAAAGGGAAGTGCAACAGCACAGGCTAAGTGGGGGCATCTTACTTAATCAGAAGGAATAATGCCATTTTTTACCCTTGTGCAGCAGTCTTTCTCAAATATGGCAACTTTCAGGTACGTGAACACCAGCTCCCAGAATTCCCCTGGAAGTGTCTTTAAAACTCTTAATCTTGCTCTGGGAAGGACTGATGAAAGCTATTGTAGCTCTCATGTCGCTTGAAATAAGACCTTAAAACGATCATTTTAGAAATATGGTCTACAGAATATCAATGTTTTAAAATCACCCATGACCAATTTTTGTAGAACACACATGTGCTTTTTTAAAGGAATATAATTAACAGTAAGGCTATGTGTTTGTTGAAAATGACTGCCAAAAACTCACTTTGTAGACTTATCCCACAGATATAATTTTAATAATAAAACAGCCAATGTATTACATGACCACTTACAGTATATTAATGATGAATGAGTAAATCCTAATGACCCAAGAAGTAATTAAACATTTAAATCACACTAAATATGAAAAGCACTGGTATAAAATGGATCTTTTCTTTTTAGTAGCTTACTTTAACACCAGTAAAATTGGCTGTAATTCAGCACGAACACCCTCATCTCTCTTTTTATTCTCTCTCTGTAGAATACAGAGACACAATAACATTTCCACAGACACTAGTAAAAGCAATGTAAAGCAATATTTCAGAAACCATTCCATAAAGAATGGAGCCATAGATTTCAGAGATCATCAGCTCTAGTTTTCTGGTTATGGGGCATTCAAACAATATGAAACTTCAAACTTGGGGTGCACTATACTGCTACTACTGTTTCTTCTGGTGAAATTGGAAATGTAAAGAGGTTATGGACCCTCTTCAGCCCATTTTTCTCCATCATTTTATATCTTTTTTACCCAATTTTTTTACCAAATTTTGGTTATGATGCTGTGAAGGCTAAGTGCAGTCTGCCAACTTAGGGTTATTGATAGCTCAGCAGGACAATAACTGTGATACATACATACACATATATACACATACATACATACACACATACTTTTTTCTCTTATTTTTATATACATATTCATGACAGAAACAAATGATTCTAGGTGTGTTCCTGAGCAGGGGTTTGATGGTTATACACTCTTCCCCAATCTGATACGTCCCAGTGTTTGATGTGCCATGTCATAGCTGTGTCACCTGACAACTTATTTTATATTATTTTCTTGGCAAATTTTCTTGGCATCTGAAACAGATGCCTCATCTTATGGTTAATAAGCACAATTGTATTTTCTCTGTAATTGCAGTTTGCATCACATTCTGCTCATACATTTAATTTTTTTTTTGCTTTTTGCTTTCCCCTAAAATTTACTTGTGCACAATTTATATGTTTTTTGCTGTTACTTTTGCACCATGCCTTCATCTTTCATTGACTGGAAAGCATCCACTTCCCCTGCTCTTAGTTTCTAAATGTAGCACACTACTGAATAGCCTGAGATTCTCTATGATTACCTCCTCTTACCCACCAGGACAATTAGAGAACTTCATTTTTTCACAAACATTTGTGGAATTGCAAACTTCTAAATATAGCATGATAAGACATAATATTAGTCACCTACTCTATTTGTTAGTTCTGATGATTAAAGTTAAGTGGGATAAGCCAGAGGCAAAATAAAATATGAGTTGCCTAAACTATCTTGGTACATTTCAGTGAATTTGAAATGTTCAATCATCTTGCAAAATCTTAAATTATTTTATTTCCAAAATCTATAGTTTTTTAGGCATAATCTCTGGTCTAAATAACTCTAATAATAATGAATTAGATTTCTTGAGCTGAGTACATTGTTCATACAAGGCTGACCTAAAGAACTCAAAGGAAAAAAATGGAAATGAACAAATGGAAAGTTGAAAAAAGTGTATCTTATTTATTTCCCTTTATATGATCCTGTAATTAGAGTTCCGTGGGCAAGATATGTGCTATTAAATCATTGTCAACTCTTAGCAATATATAGATTTTTACATTTTTACATAGGACAATACATAAGTACTTAATAATATGAAATACAAAGTGACGAGTCACAGGAAGCCTATTATATAATATGTGATGTTAAGTTCAATAGCAAATAGTAACCTGATGGTGCATTGCTGTATGTTTATCTTTAATATACTGAATGATCCTGTGCCTGCCACATGGATAAGTGATCAGGAAAAAAAAAGAGGGAAAGAGAATGATGTCTTAAATTTAAAGACAGATCCTATTGGTAATATCTCTAATTCTCCAAGAACTTCTAAAAGCTACTTGGAGCCCAATATATGTTTTCCCTCTTTAATTTACTCCTCATTCTTCACAAATGGGGCAAATATAATAGGAAAGAAGAGTCTGATATAGCATTATTTGGAAATGGGCTTAGAAAGTGTTCCATATCGCAACACATTAGCAGAACATGTGCGACTCGGTCAATGAGGTCTCCAAACTGTTTTCAAGGTAGCCCCCAGAAAACACATAGCAGTAATTTAACAAGGCATTTCTCAGCATGTGAATAACAGTTGAAAGAGATCTTTGCCAAGATAGGTTGGCAAAGTAAGTAAGTGGTAGTAAGTAAAAAGTGTTCATGTGTCAAGGCAAAACCATGATTACAAATCTACTACCACTATTACCACTGTAGAATGCTTTGTTCAGTCGTGCAGTCGTGTCCGACTCTTCGCGACCCCACGGACTGCATTACGCCAGGTCCCTTAGTCTTCCCAAGCTCACACCCATCACACTGACTATGCTATCTAGCCATCCCATCCACTGCCGTCCCTTCTCCTATTCCCTTCAATCCTTCCCAGCATCACAGTCTTTTCTAATGAGTCCTCTTTGCGCATTATGTGGCCAAAGTACTTGAGCTTCAGCTTCAATATCTGTCCCTCCAAAGAGCAATCAGGTTTGATTTGC
>JANHZU010003229.1:312903-323015 GCA_032468055.1 Acrochordus granulatus
CCTGGCATGACTGAGTGGCTTTGGGTGTCTGGGGGTTCTGGATTTGGGACTTTCACATCTTTAAGTCTGGTTGGGATGGCACTGCCCCAGTCAGACTCTATGCGCAATCTGGGGGTTCTCCTGGACTTGTGACTCCTGCTCAAAGAGCAGGTGGCAATTGTGGCTAATAGGGGCTTTGTGCAACTTTGTGTTGTGCATCAGCTGCACCTTTTCCTGGACCAGAAGTCCCTACATTGAGTCACTCATGCCCTTGTCATCTCTCTGTTAGATTATTGCAATGCATTCTACATGGGGCTACCCTTGAAGAGCATCTGGAGGCTACTGCTGGTCCAGAATGTGGCTGTGTGGATGATTTTAGGGGCTTAGAAAATGGACCATGTAACACATTTATTCTGCAAGCTGCATTGGCTGCCAGTTTGCTTCCAGATGCAAGTCAAGGTGTTGGTTTTGACCTTTAAAGTCCTTCATGGCATGGAACTGGGATATCTGAGGAACTGTCTCTCCCCAATGGGGATGACCCATTCCACCAGATCTGGCAGAAGAGGCTTCCTTCGGATCCTGTCAACCAAGGAATTTCATTTGGCGGGGTCAAGAAGAAGAGCCTTTTCTGGTGTAGCTCCTGCCCTGTGGAACATCCTGCTCCCCTGCCCTTTCAGCCTTCTGAAAGGGCCTTAAGACCTGGCTCTGCCAGTGGACTTGAGGCTCCATGGGGATACAATATCTTAGAGGTGGCTAATGGCCTAGCATTGTCCTCCTTCCCCATTTATATGTTTTTACGCCTACTCTCTCTGTCTGGCTACTTTTTTATTTAATTTTAGTGGGTTTTTAATTGTTTTTATTTATTGTATTTTATGTTTTTACTGTGAGCTGCAGCGTCTTTTTGAGTTTGGCAGCATATAAATAAATGCTTCACGATAATACCTTTATCCAAGTGAGAGGAGATGATTTAAGTCCAGGTATTATTTTATGTGAATATAATTTAATATAAATTCTAGTACTGTATATCATTTTAGTTATATTCAGTTTTGATGTACTGATACAGATTGTCCTCAACTTAACAACATTCATGTAATGACTGTTCAATGTTACAACAGCAATGAAATAAGTGACTCCCTACCAATCTTCACACTTAAAATTGTTGCAGTGTCCCTTGATCAAAATTGAGGTACTTGGCAACCAGCATGTATTTATGATAGTTGCAGTATCATGGGGTCATGTGATTGTCATTTGCTACCTTCCCAGGGGGCTTCCAACAAAGAAAGTAAATGGGGGAAACCAGATTGCTTAATGACTACTTTATTCACTTAACAACTATGGCAAAAAAGATTGTAACATTGGGCACAATTCATTCAACTGCATCACTTAGCAATGGAAGTTCTAGTCCCAACTGCAGTTGTAAGTTGAAGAGTACCTGTATTTACTTTGGTCTATGACCATAATCAACTAAACAAAACTTCATAGTTGTTAGTATTCTGATTATTTTTTTGGCCTTTTCTGAACTTATTTCAGTTTCCATGACTCCTTCAATTTTGAACTCTAGATCTGGACACAATACAAGAGATAAAGTACAATGAAAGCAGAATAAAAGGAAAGCATCAACTTATCTGGAAGATATACTTTGGTTGAAGAAATTGAAGTCTGTCATTTTGTTTACGCCATACGACACTGCTGACTCAAGTTCAGTTTTCAGAAAATGCACGTACAAAGACCTTTTTCAGAAGTACCATGATCAAGCTATATCTCCATCCTATATTCATGCATTTCTGCAGTGAAGGATTTGTATCTCTCTGTAACATTTCCTTCTGATTGCTTTTACCCATTTCATTAAGACTGCTAAAAATAACCTGAATTTGATTTCTATTTTTTATATTCCCATCCAACTATCAAGCCTTACTTGAATTAATGGAATATCACAGTCACGGGTGATGATCAGTTTTTGGTGAAGCCAACACAGAGTATTAAAGTAATGCTGGTCTGGTTGACCCTAGAGTTTCAGAAATGCTGGAGAAAGAGATGTATGTGAGAGAGAGAACATCAGAACTATAAAACAAGAATCCAAGAAAATGATTATTTTCATGGGGAAGTTGGGAAGTTAATGCATTACATTTGCACAAAGTTTCAAGCATCTCAGTGCCTTTAGAGGGCACCCCAGTCTTCTCAAAGTGTTTGTATTAAGATAGGACAGATAATTAATGGAGCCATTTCTACTTCCAGTTTTGTCTGCAAATGATGACTTTGCATATTCAATGTGAGCTATTGGTTTGAAAGAGGAAGCAGAACTAACTCTTCATTCTAGTTCTCGAGTAATTCTACAATAAAGCTTCTACAGATATTCTAAGGGTCAGACAACCATTTGCCACCAGCTACAATTTTCAAAATATTTTAGGGTCATTGGAGCATGTCAATGTAATGCATCACTAGAAGGTACAAGCTGGAATTTGTAGGGTAGTGACTGAAATAGGTGGTGTAAGCCTGAACATGCTTTCTTAACTTGGCATGAACATTTTGCATTACTGCTTAACATTTTTTCTCGAAATTTATTGTGACATGAACTTGGGGTGAGGGTGTGGGTTATTCTGGGGCCTGCAGCAGTGGGGAGCCCATTAGTTGCTTGCCCCTGAACCAGGCAGGCCAGTTTGGCAGCCTATGTTTACTGATCATACTTTGTTTGCAAATGCTTTTTTTCTTCCAAATGATTCCTACTATGGAAAAGGATTGGGGCTCAGAATAGCAATGGGTGAATGGTATGAAAGACTGGGACTGTGAATCTGAATGTAAAGACTCTTTGAAGACAAGCAGAAGTCATATATCAAGGTGGAGAATTCTAGGTTCAAGAAGAGATTATACAGCATAGGTCACAAACCATGGTATAGTATTGTAAACACGTTCAAGTTCAAGCACAATGTTAACTTCACAGAAGTTATGTAGTTTTCTTCTGTATTGAAGTGGTTTTCCATTGTCTTCTGGGATTTTTAAAAAAATTCCCCTCCTCTCTAAAGATTTTTTTTTCTTAGTGGCGTCTTATTCATAATTATCAGCTAAATCTGACATTGCTTAACAATTTGAGAACAGGTGTCAGACACAAATGAAAGAGGAAACCTTTACCTTCACTTTTATCTTTATCAAAATCACACCGAGCCATTGCTGCTTAAACTCTAATTTGAAAACAAGAAGCTTTCTTAAACCATGATGCTTCAGTTGGGTTTCTACCCATGGCCCATATATTTTGGGGCTCTTGGCCATCTAAAGTTAGAAGATCTTGCTATTTCAGGTGGTAGAGATGTTACTGATTTTGTCACTTTTTCAAGTGCTCAACTGCTGGTAGTCTGTTACTCTTAATTATTTTTGTGTTCTTTATTGGCTTCTGTATGTTATCCTGTGTTTTTGAAAGTGGGTTAAATACCTTAAATGGATATATTGCTTGATCATATCTACTCTTTTAGGGAGACAGCAGGAAAAACTGAGTCACATCACTGGAAAGGGCAAAGAAGCTGTTCGCTTTACCTGTAGTCTAAAAATAAAGCTTGCCGGCTATGCCTATGTTCAACTAGATGTTGTTGCATTACCACAGCCACTCTCCCATTCTTTGTCTGAATTTCTTTCTGAAATTCATACTGATAGCTATAATATTTTAATTTCCTGAGAGCCATGAAGTGATGGATTTATCCTGCCCCCCCTCTTGTCAAATGTTTCACTGAACAGATTCCATTTCATAGACAAGGAATCAATGCTGTGGAAATCAGCAAGCTTTGCATGGGCTGCTGCTTAACACATAAGAGTATTTTATCAAAAGTTCCTAATATTTTCTAATAGTTTACTCGCTGTACTAACACTGTATTTATGTTTTTACTGATTTGTGTACATTTTAATTTATGTATTTAAATTTATTTTATTTATGTATTAATTTATAACTTGCCATTTTTGTGCAAGTTTTACGTGTTATGACCGGTGGTCAAAACAAACAATTAGATTGACTGATTCCATTTCAGCACAGGACTTAATTTTCATGTAAATATAACTGCTCTGGAATGTGTTAGTCACCTTTGGTGGGATTTACCTGGGTCTTCCCTCCCTGGTTTCTTCCAAAGAGCTAAAAACATTTGTTTTTACTACTCCCAAATGTTGGCCCTTGCTCAGTTCTTCCAAAGCAGGCTCTCTTATCCGGTAGGACAGAACTTGTCAAAATGTATCAGATAAGCAAAAAAGCAATTTCATAGCTATAATAAAATGAATAGGGACCCCAAGGCATGTCTGCACTTTGCATTCTGATATGTGGCACTTAAATAACTAATTCCATTAGTATTTCTAAGCAGATGCACTGTTCCTCAGATCTCCCAAAAGCAAAGGGCAATCAGTACTCACTGGTTGCTTTAAGCTGGCTGCTTAAAGTGGCTCCAGCGATTTAAAAGGAGTATTCTGTTTCTAACTCTACCCTGTGAAGAATTGTCACAGTGTGATGATTTAGGATTGGAATTGAAGAAATACAATCATTTATCCTCAGTTTCATGTGTTGCAGTTTTATATCAGCATTGGGTTTGCTCTAATTTTCATAAATCTGGCTGTTTGGAAGGTAATGCATATACAGCACCAAAGAGAATTGAAATGAAAAACTGGCTTAGATTTTATTTTTGTGTTCTAAATGAAAATAGTTGGAGCAGAATAGCACACTTACATCCAGAATAATAGTTCAGTAAAAAAATGTTTTGGTGATATATTTGGCCTCGAGAAAAAATTTAGATAGATGAGATTTAGCCATTAATGGCTCAGTTAATTTTATGTATGCATTGAATTTGCCTGGACAGGAAGAACTGAGGTGCTCTAATGTTGCTTGCTTGCTTGCTTGCTTGCTTGATTGATTGGAGCAAGAAAAGAAAAATGAAAGTAGTGTAATTGCAAAATAGCATATTCTCATGAAGATGATTTCATCTTCATCTCAGCATTATCATCTTTTTGCTCATAGCCTCTTGGTTTAGGGGACTGAAAAATTCCATTACAGGTCATAGTCATAATTACTATAAACATAGTCATAATTATTATGGGCCATATATTAGGTCATAATTCCATTTTCTATGTTTCTGAAATATGGAAGGAAGTTTTGTTATTTTTTGGTCACTGGCTCATGGCTGAAGATGATTATTAAGCTTGTTGCTTCTCCTGATATCCGCTAGATGGTGTTGGTGTATCCAAGATAATGAATTCTTCCTAAGAAATAGCACAATTATTGGGTGCACAAATACCTAGTCTTGATGCTGAATATGGATACATATCGGGATAGATGTGGGAGTGCTATTTTTATTTTAAACTGAAAGGTTAGGCAAACAATATCAGAGCTGTAAAATTGGTATTAGGGATCCAACAATCTTTTCCCCAGAAGAGTCTAAATATAAAGATGTCCAGTCCTAAAGACCAAGATTTTGGGTTTATGCTTTTTGCTCAGTTAATTAAAAGACAAATTGTTATGATAAAAATAGATTTGGTTTTACTTGTACAGAAAGTCTGAGTTTAGGTTACAGAGAAGAGCAATAATTTGAAAGTTCCATTCTGAATTCATAATACAGATTCCTAATCAGAGCTGTGGGATAAAAAAGAAGTATCCTTTATGGTTAATTATTTCACCATATTCTATCTTCTCCCCATCAATATCGTTCCCTGGATGTTTTGGGCATAGCCAGGCATTCCAACAGTGCAAAACCATTTGGGGCAAGTGAGTAGACTTGGCTTTTGAGTAGTATTTTAGCAACTGGTAAAGCCAAGACAAAATTAAATAAGAATTTAATTAAAGTTTATTAGGTGCAGTAATGATTTCTCCCATAATCACTTACCTCTTATTTCCTATTAAGGAATATAATTCCTTGGCAACTTTCAGAGAATCACTGGCTTGCACCCAAACTTTTGGGGCCCTAAGCTGCACTCGTCTAATTAAACTTTCCATCTAGCTATCCAGAGTCTCACAAGAAGCCCCATGGACAACCCTCTTCTATCTTAGGTTCTAATATTGAAATCACTGCTTGCTGGGTATCTTGATAATTGATATGAAATTATTCATCAACCTGTAACATCTCTGTTAACATTTTGCAAATAAAAAAGTGATTTTGACTTCCCTTATATTTTCATATATTTTGGATTTCAGCCTACAATTGTCCTCAAAAGTTCAAGCTCATGGTTAATTTAAAATGAGTGAAATTTTGTACTTTCTCCTTTGTATGAACCATGTTTTGCATAAAACATTAAGTCCCAGATTCTATCCTTAGGTCCTTCAGGTAATAATATGGCGGGACTGAGAAAGATTCCTTCCCTAGGGGACTTTACCAGTTTGGCTAGACAGATTTATGCTAAATGGACCTGCAATCTAAAACCACAAGATGGTTTCAGGGGCATGAACAATACCTGAGAAGCACATTTTTTCATAAGGTAGTGGCAAAGAATGTAGTTGCTACAATTATCCAAGTTCTAAGTAGTAACATCTTGTTTAGTCTCCTGGAATATATTGTATTTAATGCTGCTACTGGATGCTATTCAGATGTAAAGCTGGAACAAAGACAGCAGTTAAGTTACTGAGTAGAACCAAGCATAATGGGAACACTTCTTGTGTGCTGGTTTTCAGTTCTTTCCAAGCACCAGTCAAAATATTTGTTCTAGTTGTAACAGCTTCCAAATTAGCCTCCTCATATATTAAATCCACTTCAACTAATTTATCCAGGTGTTCCTGCCATCGAAAGTAACAGAAAATGATTCAAGATGGAGGCCTTTCAGTGGTGATGCTCCAATTTCAAACTACATAGAGAGGGGAAGAACTTTTCCTAGACCTTCAGTATGATGGCTTTTTTGTTTATTTACTGTGTTCCTTTGATGATGATGCCATGTAGTTCAATCTTGTTTATCACAGATAAAGTATAAGTTCCCAAGTGCTGTATAGAGATGACCTAATCAAGTTGTCTTCTCAAACCTATCTGTAAGATACAAGTATAGAATTAGTAAGGATTTGGGTAGGGAGAAGAAAAGCCAATGAATATAATTTCTTAAAGTAGTGGTTAATGATTAACACACTGTGATTGGCACATTGCAGATCAGTCTTTGAAAAATTGCTTTAATTTTGTTAGTCTATCCAAAAATGCTTAAGAATAATTCATAAAATACCAATAATACAAAAACATCTGGATGGCTATTACACACCAAAACAACCAGACAGAGTGACAGTTTTTTCCTCCATGCCACCATTCTGCTGAATATTTAACTCATGCTATATGACAGGACACAACAATTACTATAGTGCAAGGAATTTTAAATTAATCTGGAAGTTTTGTCTAAGATATGTACATACTTACCAATAAACTGTGGTTCTAATTCTATACTTTATTTCCTTTTCTACTGGCTGCAAATTTTGATGCACATTTTTCTGTTTGAATACATAAATCTTGTTTTATTTTATTTATACTATTATTTTCTTTACTGTTGTCTTGCAAGTACATTGAGAGCTTCTGTACTGGGGTCAATTCCCTGTATGTCTAATCACACTTGATCAATAAAGTATCTTTAACCTTGTAGTTGCAAAGTTAGTATATTTTTCTGAATGCGGAAGCATATCCTTTGCCTTTCTCCATAGCTCTGTTCCCTTCTGCCAAGAGCAGAAATAGGCAGAATTCCCTGCCCACCTCCTCTTCCATATTTTCCATTCCAAAATATGGAAATTGGCTAGTGGTGAGCTCTTGGTTTGCAATAAGAAGGAAATAGTCCTTTCACACAATAGCTCTTGGTTTGCAATAAGAAGGAAATAGTCCTTTAATAGATCAAATCAGTGTTTTCTTATATTTATTTCTTATATTGTCTTCTTTACTTTCTTTGGGCAAAACCCAGTGGTATGAAGAGATGAAATTTAAGTCATTTGTTCTGTCTCCTTTGCTTGTATTTGAAACATGAAAAGCAGTTCCCATTTTCTTTAGAATTAAAGAGCATGCACTCTATTTTTCCTTTCCCATTCTGCTGCCTTCAAGATGCTTGGGATTCCACCTTAGTCATGCATTTTGAGGCTTGAAGAAGATCTAAAAGCACTAGGTTTGGAAAGGCTGAAGAATAAACTTGCAAAGGAGACTCTAATCACTTCATTTAATGATCTTAAGTCAGATTTGCACCAAAATGTTCAACAGTTCACCAAAATGACAGAGCTGTGTTCCCAACTTGAGCTTTCCACTATGAAATGGAATGAATACTACCTATCCTTCCAGCTGCCAATGATGTCTAACTGGTTTAGATAGCAAGAAGATAAATCACTGAAAATGAAAATGTGGCAGCTTGAGGGCTTACTGTCATGAAAATGCTTTCACTTTTATCATTCTCTCTCCTCCCATCCACTACTGTTCTCAGTGAAATAATAATATAGCATGGTGATTTATCCAGGCTCCAGTACTACTGCTTAGAAGGGAATTATGTGAGAAACATATGTAAATAATGATTTTATTCAATTTTGCAGCCAATCTTAGTTTCTGTCTGTCTTCCAGCTGCCCAGAAGGCCCGAGAGCAATTTGAAGAGATAGAGAAGTCCTTGAAAGAAATGGAGGAATCAATCAGGTAGGACTTTGGAGAGAAAAACTGTAACTATTCAACTGACTGGTGGCTTCTGTCAATAAGAACATGAAGAACATCCATGTTGCTTTTTTGCCCATCTTTGTATGCATTCCTGATGCATCTTAGCCTCCTGTTGCTCAATCCCTCAGTAATAGATATCCAAGCCTGCTTCAGTGACACCCACTGAGGCTTTCCAATTTGGTACCAGTTTTCTGACCCCTTATGTTCTTGAGCAATTCTAAAAATGACAATTTTTCTTATAGGTAATCTAGAAGCCCATCTTCTATTAGCCTCAGTCATATTGCTTTCCACTAGTTTCTGGCGTTTGTAACCCCAGGAATCCAAAGGTTTGGATAGATTTGTCCAGTTGCTTGTGGCCAATTGAGAGCGAACCTTATTTCATAACCTTTTCTGAAGAGCTGGTCCTCCCTTCTTCTCTTTGTATTCGCCTGTTCACTCAGTCTGGATTAGAGGTGCCAACCCAACAAGATGGATATAGGAGGGCTCATGAGCTGAAAATATCAACATGAATTCTACCCTGGGGAGAATTGTGTGTGAGGGACTAAGAACATTAGAAGCACAAACTGGTTTTTATACTCCTTTCTTAGTCCTAATGTTTTCTATTGTTTCTTGATGTGTCTTCACTTGTAAATTCCATCTGAATTTTCCATAAAGATGAAAAGATTTGCTCTGGGGGGTTGGGTGTCGTTTTGTCATTCGAGTCACATCTTTTTCTCCCTAGGTCTCAAGTGGGGGAGGGGAAAGAATGGAAGCCAGAAATAAATTTCAAGCTGTCTCCTATTGATTGCATACATAATTATTGCAGTAATCACACCACTCCTGAGCTCTTAGGCTGGGAGGGTGGTTTCAGGGAGCAGATGGGAGATCTCAGCATGCTTAGTTTGGTTGACCTTGATGACAGACACTTCATTTTTAGCTATTGGGGGAAGTCTTATTTTGCAAAACTCTTCCTCCTCCCTCTCACTAGAAAGAACCTGAGGAGCATAATACAAGATATATTGGATCCTCTAAATACATCCTTTCTGGCTGTGCTTTTAATTTCAAGCTTCTTTCCCACTTCATTCTGAGAACAATTATGTGTATTTGCAAGTAAGTGAATACAGATTTGTTCCAGTTTAATCAGTGATCAACTCAACCAACCAGTTCTTTCTAGTTATTTTTAAAGAGTTTCCTTTCCCCATAGAACTGTATATTGTATAATTTCTAGCAAAAAATTCCATTGGGAGAGGTGAGTGTTTAGGTTATTTTCTATAGTGAAATGTGTTACTGGAGAAAGATGAATTCTATACATCTTTTCTATTGTTTGAATACATCTAAAATATAGTTGCCTATACAACTATAGCCAACAACATTGGCTGTTGGGAGTGTATCTTGCACAAATCCTCTTATCCCCTCCCATACCCTAGCAAATATTTATGTTTGGTACAAACTATGCTTCAGCAGTATTGCATGTGAACTGAGAACTACCAGATGTACAGGCTGGTTTTCGAAGAGGCAGAGGAACTAGAGATCAAATTGCCAACATTTGC
>JANHZU010003229.1:323115-335131 GCA_032468055.1 Acrochordus granulatus
GAAAAGACCGTGATGCTGGGAAAGATTGAAGGCAAAAGGAGAAGGGGATGGCAGAGGATGAGATGATTAGATGGCATAATCAGTGTGATGGGCTTGGGCCTGGGTGGACTCCAGGAGGTAGTGCAGGACAGGGAGGCCTGGTGTGCTGCAGTGCACGGGGTCGCAAAGAGTCGGACACGACTGTGTGACTGAACAGCAACAATAATACATGCATCCCTGCTCAGAAATACAGGCTTTGTAAACCAAGAGATGGAGACTGCTTTGTCTCCATCAAAGGGATTTGGGCCTTCTAGATTGTGGAGCTAATGACTAGGGTGGATAGCTAAGGCTTTCCATTGCTGAGTCCTAGTTGACCTAGATCTGTGGAACACTTGAGGACATAGACCTTCAGTTCCCGCAGTAGAAGATTCTGTTTCTACCTGTAATTTCCATTCCAAAGCTTATGTAAAGTCACACGAAAGCCACTGTTACTTCCATTTGCAATTAAGTGTTCATACCTAAATCTCCTCCCCTGCACAGAGAAAACTAGCATGTCAAGGAGAATAGAAGGCTGGAATAGTTGTCCCTTGTTGTCTATTTAAATATCCAAAGAGAAAATAATTGAAGGAATTATGGGGGGAGCATTATGTCATCTGAGATGGTGCAAGCAAGATGCTGGATCATGACCTTGGGGAGAAAATGGCTTGCAATGGCAGGTGCAAAACAAGAGCCTTAATTGAAGTCCTTCAAAATTGACTGTAGATAGGATGATTTCCATCCAGCCATAATTCAGCTGTAGCTGCAAGCACAACTTGCCCTTTCCCACCCCAGGGAGTTCTCTGGTTTGGCCCATTAGGAAAGCTTTTAAGTGGATAGGAGGGGCATAGAGGATCTGTTAGCTAAGCAAACAGTTAATGGAAGCTGTGAGAAGCAGCTGAGACCTGTTTTGTTGGTGTCATTTTTCAAAGCAGTTTTTCTCCTTGGGGAATGAAAGACACCCTGCTCTATCCTCTTGGAATTTGAATGCCTGGAACTCACTTTTTAGGTTACCAACAATCTTTTCCTCAGAGTTGGACTGTTCACCTTCCAACATAGGGTTGCTGCTGTTCCCTAGAACAGGTGGGGCTGCTGCTAGCAAACAGGCAGCATGGTTAGAGGCTCCTCCCTCAACACTTGGTTAAAGAATCCATGTGCCCAACAAAAGCATGCTTTGCCATGACAGATTTCCAGCTTGGTTTGGGTGTACAAGATAGAGGAATGGAAGGATACTGTATCAGGCTTCTGAAGAATGAAGAACAGAATTAGTTTTGCCTAGGGAAGAGGAAAATGCTTCCTTTTTCCTGAAAGCAATTTCCATCTGACTAGGGCAAAGCATTAGCGAAGGGCAAGTCTTTCATCAAACAAAGAGCTTTGCATCCATCTGTGTGCCTGGGAGAGAGACCATAATTAGGGGTAGCCTTGGTGACAGGGCGGTAACCATGGGATTCAGTCTCCCCAACATGTCTTCTTGCTGCTCTGTGGGGTCCCATGGGCCTGGACACAGATGATAAGGGCAGGAAACAAAGGCAGCTTCTTGACAAAGATCAGGCTCTAAGATCTGAGCTGCCTCCCCAAATCCAGATGGCCACCAAATGAAAGCAAAGAGATACAGAAAAGCTCTACCTCCTTGTTGCCATCTAGTGATTGCCTGGATTTTTACAACCCGGATGTGTATTTCTAATGGAAGAGTTTGAGCAAAAAGGGCATTGATCAGTGATGCAAGCAAGTAAAGCCTGCTTTTTTACCATTCTGTGGTGGTGGGGTGGGCAGGTGCCATGTTAATGCTTGAGGCCCAGTAATGGTTGAAATGAAGAAGCTGCTGCTCAACTTAATTCTCTCTCTGTGCATCTTAATGTTGATGGCTGAACACAGGTGCAAACTCTTGAAAAGTTGTAAAAATCAGAGTGGCCAGTAGCCCTAAGTGGATTGTGAATTTGGCTCAGTGTGAGGAAGTTCCCTTTTCTCATGTTTTGGTCACTGCAGAAGTTTATGAATGATCTGTTGCATCTCTGTCTCCTCTGCACCCCCAACTGAGAAAAGTCCTCTGCTTGCCTTTCATCTTTGTTCAAAATACACACATTTCACAAAAACTTTCCTTGATGCCTACAGTTCTTTTTTCATTTCCTACTCTTTATATTTCCTCCATTCCCCAGAGCCCCTCCACATTCTATGAAAATGCCATCCCTAAATCTAGCAGCTGAAAGCTGCCAAGAACTGCCTTAGTTTATTTTCTTTCCTCTCCTGCCACTGTGTTTTTTTAACCTCATACATCAATGGGTGCTTTAAAGAGTTGGATATTTGTAAAGGTCTGCTACTGTCTGAATACAGCGTCAGCATTATTTTGAAGGTATCAAGGAGAATTGATTTGGAAAGGATTTGGAACATGGGATTTTCTTTTGGGTATTTGGTATTCTATGAAATGGATCTAGAAATTTCCTAAAACTTTAATCACTACCATTAAGTAGTTCAGTAATATATCTTGCTATTTTTATGTATAAATTTATTTTTCTTTAATGATGTCTATCTTTTCCTCTGTTTTGTTTGTTTTCCAGGAGTCTAGAGAAAGAAGTCTCCTTTGATTTTGGTCCAAATGGAGAATTTTCTTATTTGTATGGCCAGTGCTATGAACTTAACACTAATGAGTAGGTGCCTATATCCTTCTTTTAAATTGATTTTCGGTTGGGCGTGATCTCTGAGTTTGGCAACATTTACATCTCTTTTGATTATATATTTCCCTCAAACAATACAGGAAGTAGTAACTTTTTATCAGGTGCAGTTCTTCTGAGCTGTAGTAAATAGTTATTTATATGTGTTTATAGAGCTGATTCAATTTTCAAGTATAAAAGTTACATCTTGATGAAAATAAATTGACATATCTATGTCCAGACATACGCAAGCAAAGTTTGTTTCCTAGCTCTCACCAGTTCTGGAAATGCTTGCAGGATACTCAGCTTAAGCATCTCAACTTAAGGATGCAGCCTACATGGTGTTCTAGCAAAGCAGTTTGAAATCTCATTTTAATGGCTTTTAATTGATTTAAAGTTGGCAGATGTTTTATACAAGTATTAACAATGGCTAACTCCTGTTATTTGCCTGATTCTGAGTTGGGAAAGAAGAGAGTCCAAGGAATAGTGGCTTTACTTGATGGGCTAAGTGTATGATCAATCTTAGAAACAAATTGGTTTGCTTACTGTGAGTGTATGGAAATCATCACGCAAGGAATCACATACATCTTTTGTGCTTTTTTCGTTTTCCAGATATATTTATCGTCTCTGCCCCTTTAACAGAGTGTCTCAAAAACCTAAGAATGGTGGCTCAGAGACTAGCCTTGGGTAAGAAACTTTGATGCTGTTATAGCCTTTGGGAACTGAGGGCACAGCCTCCACACTGCTCATAGCAGCCAATGTCATCTGCTTCCTGAAGTAAATTGAGAGGTGGTCTGATATTATGTGAAAAGGCTAAGCAATGAATTGGAAAGCCCCTACTTGGCGCTTTGCTTCTGCCCTGACGTCCCTAAGCATATCAATCTCTGATCTACTGTTCTTCCCCTCATCCTCAACCCCATCTTTGAAAAAGAATGGTATAGCTAACCTGTTCTGGAAGACAGTTAAAATAATTGCATCAGGAATCACATATTAAAAGCACAGTTGATACTTTATATACCTGCTATGTATTCATTTTACAAATATGTATATTAAGAACATCTTAGTCTTCATTTAGTGAGTGCCTTGTACACATTTGTTTGCAATTGCAGTGCTGATGAAAAAGTAACTTTGCAACCAGTCCTTGTATTTATGGCCTTTTCAGGTCTGTAAATCAAAGAAAAGCTGAAAGAAGATCCTAAGTTTTACTTAGTGGCTGCCTCACTTAATGGCTATTCACAATTGCTACTCCCAATTGTAGTTGCTAAATGAGGGCTACCTGTCAGAATAAAATATTTTCCAGATTAAACTAGAGAAGAATAATTCACTAAATATGTTGTGAGGTTTTTAAATAGTCTTTTCCATCTCTAAACAGTTACCTCTCATGAAATGACCTCACTTGATAATAGCATATATATATGCATTGTAAATTTTCTTTTGGCCCTTGAAATTGGCTGACTTTTAAATGGTTTTCTATTGATTGAGTTGTATCTGTTTTTCTCATTGAATTTAAACTTCCTGGATTATAATTGGTAAGAGCTGGTTCATTGCACTGATTATTTTGTTTTCTTTCCAGTACATGGGGATCTTGGACTGGCTCAGGTGATAACAAATTCAGCATCATGAAGTATGAGCATGGGACAGGTTGTTGGCAGGGCCCCAATCGATCTACAACGGTGAGTTCTTTCTATAGGGCAAAATGGGTACAGCTGATCTCATAGAAAGCAAAGAGTTGTAGATTTGGAAGAATATTGACTTTCATAGACTTGCACATTAAATGTCATCCCCAGATCACATATAGGGAAGGCATGTGTCCACTTGCAGTGAAGTAAGCATAAAACGCACTATTGGAACATGGAGGAAAACAAGTGAGTTGTGGGTAAGCTGGCAGTTGTACAGAAAACCAGCTAGAGAGGTTGGGCAATGAAGATGGGAAGAGGGGATCGTGCCTTCCTTGCATTAATAATTGAAGAAAATAAACAGATTTCAAATTCTGGATTGAACAGGTCTTTCCTGCTTGGGAATTATCTCTTTCCTCCCTAGCAGTTTGGTGAGAGACATGCAGCACAAATATATTTTTAAAAGCTTAAATCAGCGATTTTGCTTATTTGCTAATAGATTATATGCTAGGTAGCAGAGGCTTATCCCTCAGCTAATGGAATATGGGAGACCAATCCTCTTTTAGTGGCAATTTTCATCTTGAGTTATAAGGAAGTATACAGGGGGCTTCTTGATTAGCTTTTGTTTTGAATGTTACCTAGCAAAGAAGAGTTTACTATACTAAGAAAAAGCATGTCATGACAGAATTCAGCACGGCTATCTCTGTCACATGCTATCTCCCCTTCACGTGCAAGGGGAGAGGTCTTTTGAGGATAGATTTTCAAACCAACATGCAACCCATGCTGCCTGAAATGGTGCAGGCTGAGAAAACTGAACCTTTTTTACATCTTTTCAAGATTGCTCAATTAAGATTTTGGAACTAGTTAATTTTCTGTATAAGAAATAACAATAATAACATACTGATAAGAAGGCAGTCTATTATTTTATCGGTTAGAAATGTTTAGTTTCAATTTAGTTTCATATGTGTGCTGGTATTCTAGGGCTAGTTTATTTATTGAGATTTTTATCCTACATTTATTACTTTAACGCAAGGCAGCAAGCACATAATCCTCCTTCCTCCTTCTATTTTCCCCAAAACAGCTACCCTGTGATGTTGAGCTGAGAAAGAGTGACTGCCCAAAGTCATCCAGCTGGCTTTCATTGCTTATACAGTCCATAATATCTTGTGGGATAAATGGGGAGTCAGTCTCTTCTTTAATTGATGGATTGAATTACAGCAAGGTTTAAAAGGCAGTGCCATTTGTTCTGATTTTTCTCCTACTAAGGTGAAACTTTCATGTGGCAAGGAGACAATAATCACATCCACAACAGAGCCCAGCCGCTGCGAGTACTCAATGGAGTTTGTTACCCCAGCAGCTTGCCATGAGCCAAAAGATCTCAACCACGATGAGCTCTGAGAAAGGTGAGTTGCATCAGTTTAAACCCACATTCTTTGCTTAATAGCTATGGGGAATCATGAAAGGTCAAACATGCTTCAACTAAATTTTATCTTCCTTCTGATTGGGCATTTGGGTGAATGTCACCCTTCAACCCCAAGCTCTTCACTTCAAAGACCGTATTGAAAAAGGATCATTGTTGTTTCCATCTTTGTCTTTCTGACTCATTCTCCTGTGTGCCACTTTCTTCCTGCAGCTGTGCACAACTATCCCTGCAAGAGGAACCAGATTCTAATTCATGCAATTCCAGAAGCTTTGTAGAATTCACCACACGTTTTGCCTCAAGATGTGATCTTCATGAATTACAACAGTTAGTGTTACTCTGGCCCAGTGGATTTTGAGGTTTGAAATCTTAATTTTCCTGTCAGCTACTGGGGCATAAGTCTTTTCCTCATCTATCCAGTTGTGACCAGGTATTATCTGCCCTAAACACATCCATCTAGGTCTGCACGACTACCTGGCCCTTTGTTCTGCTGGCAGAAGGCTTCCTCCACTCCGAAATTTGATGCTTTTATGAAGGAGGAGATGCTCTTACTCGCTCATAGCGGAG
The DNA here is from genome assembly GCA_032468055.1 of Acrochordus granulatus. Classification (NCBI taxonomy): domain Eukaryota; kingdom Metazoa; phylum Chordata; class Lepidosauria; order Squamata; family Acrochordidae; genus Acrochordus; species Acrochordus granulatus. The sequence goes on from JANHZU010003229.1 coordinate 329,382, forward strand.
AGACCTCAGAAGTGTCTACTGGAAGCTTTTTCTGCCAGCCTTTGTTCTGAGCCAAATTTCTACTGAGTCTAAAACTTTGGACAGGTGAAGAAAGAAGAGGGGACAAGCATCACCACCTGTTTTTATCTGTTCTTCCTGAAGAAAAAAAAATCCCCATCCAATAAAGAAACAGTCCCTTCTGTCTTGTCTTTTTCTGTGTAATTGAAGGTGGGGATGAGCTGGATTGCATTAAAGAGCTATGGCCTAAACATGGCTTGTTTAGGCCAGCTGGTATCAGCTGTACAAACACATAGCCTGTCTCTCCCCTAAAACTGCCTAAAAGCATTAATGGGGATTGGTGACATGGGCTACAGCCAACAGACCAGCCTCTTTCCTGCCCACCCCCAGGGTCCTTGGGGATCAAGGCCTCCCAAGCTCTTCTGGGCTTCCTCTGTTGATAAAGCTGGGAGGGGGAGGAAGGGAGGGAAAAGCTGGTGTCTTTCACCTGCTCTCCTTGATTGCTGTCAAAGCCCAACCATTTCCATAACAAAACAGAAGCTCTTTCTCTCCCAGCCCCCATTGTTTTTCATCTGAACCCTACTTCAAAAAAGCATCTGCTGCTTTCTGGGGCTGGATGAGTGGGGGCAAGCAGTGCCTCTCACAAAAGGCCCTCTGGTGACAGGACTACATTTTTACTATATGCCTTCAGATCTCTGCTGGACTAGTGGGTTGGGAAGGAAGATTGTCTGAGGTTTTGTTGAGCGTGTTAGGTGATGTTTGAGTGAGAAAAATGGCTTCTGCTCTGTCATTTATTGTTAGATTATGTGACATTTTCCACTGACAGAACAGGCTTTTAAACAGTGTCAGAAGCAGACAAGTAGGTGTCCTCCAGATACTTGGGACTTTTTCTGCCTTAACTAGCAAGGCAATAAGGGATTATATAAATTGGTCTGACATATCTGAAAGGTAACCAGGGTTTATTTCATTTGAACCAGTTTCTGATCTGCAAAGCATGGTAAGCAGGGCTATTCTGTTTCCTCCCACAAATACAATTGATTTGGGGCTTTGAGATTGAATCGTTAGTACTACATTTCTAATAGGCAAGGAGCAGAGCTAGGTTATCATCTCTGAACTCTCCTTCAGTATTTGAGAAAATAAGAGGATGGTTCTGGGTTCTTGAATAATAGGAAGACATAATTCTGTAGCAGGAAGAACTTCTATGCCTGATCTTTTTCCATGGCCCCAATTATGTAATCAGAATTTGGTATAATGTATGTTTTCTATATCAGAATGTGTGACAGGGAAGTATCAAGTTCATATCCAGGAGATGAGATTCTTTAACCTGGCATCACCAATCATGCTAGAAAGCCTGGCTTACTTTACAACAGGGACATTTGGTTTGTGCTACTCCATCAGGCCTTTCCAATGTTTTAACCAGAATTTGTGGATTTAACGCAGTGTTCTGAGTTTTATACAGTACACCAAATTATCAAACCCTACACTTTTTTTTTCTTGTGCCTTTAAATCAGTCTTAATTCCTGGTGACTGACTGGACAAGTCCCTGCAGTTTTCTTGGCAAGATTTTGCCCTTGCCTTCTTCCTAGGGCTGAGAGATTAAATAGCCCAGAATCACTCCAACTGGATTTATGGCTGAGACTACAGTCTACACTCTCCTGGTTTCTAGTCTGATGCCTTAATCACTACACCAAATTGGCCCTCTTGAGCTCTGTCTCAAAATGTTCTCTCAGATTCTTTATTGGCCAAGCATGGTCACACATGCAGGGAATATGACTCCGGGACAGCAGTTTTCAGTATACTTGCAAGACAAAATAAAATAACTCAAAGTTCTGTTGATGTGCAGCAAATCCCCTTCCCTTGTTTAAAAAAGTTTAAGCCTGTAATGTCCCAGGCATCCTAGAATGCCAGAAGCTCCCCTCTGTGAGCAGAGTGCTTCACAGGGAGAAATCTGGCACCCAGCTTTTCTCCTCTATCTTCCCACATCTATTTTCTTCCCATTTCTTAGGAAACATTAGATCTGCTAATGTATTCTGACCTGGGAAGAAATAGCCATTTTGTATAAATTATTTCTCCAATTAATAGCAAAATAGGTGGAAAGTAGTAAAGCTTCGAGCTCGTTGGTGGCATAGATGTCAGAGACTTCCCAGCAATGTTAACAGAATTGCCGTGACACAACCAGGCCTTAAAATTCAGCTGAGGTTGCTATTTGTGATGTACTTTTCCACACCAGTTTACATTTGAAGTACTGCAACAGTGGGCTCTGATGTAGTTCCATAAATTAAGCCAGCCATCATTTGCTGTTGGTCTTCAAGAGTAGAGATGAAGGTAAATCCTCGAAAGCGCCCTTGATTTTGCTGTTCTTTATAAGACAAAGAGTGATGGGCGATCTGTACAGGTCAATGCTATGTGAAAGTGCAGCTCCATGAAATTTTGTAGAATTTCCTCAATATGAGACAAAGACCCTTATAAGATTCTGAACTTTTTTATTTTCTGGCATGAAAAGTACAAATAATTAAACAATTCCATGTAAAAGTTTCATACAGCCACCGTGCCTGAAATCCCAGTAATAAATAATCTAAACTAAATGCAAAGTGTCACTTATTTTTACAGTTTTTAAACCTTTCCCACATCAATTGACTCTTTTTTTTAAATATATTTTTTAAAAATTGTCCCAATACATTAAGTGTGAAGCTTCAAAGGAACTCTGGGGGCCAGGCATTCGAGACCTCTCCTTTTTTCCCTTGAGCCCTGCCATATCCCATGACTAAAATACATTCGTGGGAGGTTAGGGGGCAGGTGAAGAGTTATTAGGAATTCGCCATGACAACAGACAATTCTTTAACCCTCTGCTACCTTCAATGTTGCACCCTGACCCACCACTGGAAATAAATTTTCCTAGCAAACAGTAAGGACATCTCATGAGCCTTCTCCCTGCTCTGATGCCACCAGGCAAAATGCTGTGTTTTCCTCCCTGCCCTAATTGAAATCCTTTATCAAGCCACTTCACTTTTTAGTAAACTTTCTAGTAAACACAAAGTGGCACTTATTGCTACTTGAAAAAAATACACTTGAAAAGGCTAGTTTGCTGTAGCTGTTTGGTAATCAATAGATCCTAAAAGAGTTTTGTTTGCCGCTAAATGCCCTCATTGCAATGTAAGATAAGGTTGCAGAGTTAGACATTTAGTAGGATCTGACCAATGGCAAAGCAGTGGTTCAACACAACTGAAACTGCTGGCAAAGCTCCTGCCATTAGTAGTGGTTAATGCCAGTAATCAGCTTGACCTGATGGCTCCAGTTCATAACAGCTCTTTAAGCACAGACGTAATTTCAAGGGATGGCAAAGAAGCCTAAGAAAGGCTGTGTTTTGGTTATGTCCAAATATCCATTTCACATCTTCCTTGTTTTGAGGGTCTAACCTTAGGTATTTGGGCATATTGAAAAATGGGGACAAGCCAAGTGTTATGTTTCTATGATGTTATTGTTAAGAACCTGAAAATTACCTGCCTCCTTTGTTTTAAAAGAGGTGACCTTTCCTATTTTGACCATCTCTAAAGCACCAGACACAGATGGGCAATCTCAGCCATTCCCTTCTAAGCCTGGTTGGCTGCACAAACAGTTCAAGCTATTGCTTTGAGTACACTGAGAAACAACATCTTCTTGAATGAGAATGCAGTTCTGCTTGTGATGCACATTTTTAATGAAAATCCTTGTGTGTACTGTTATGCATTATTAAAAATATGTTTTATATGCCATTAATTGACTCTGCAGTAGCCTACTGTCAGATGAAAAGCAAAAAGGCTTCCATGTTATTATATGTTAAAAACATTGGCATTATGACATATAAAACAAACCTGTGTTTCCAATCTTTATTTGAAATGTGCCATGAATAAGCTATGGCCATTTCTCGCTAAGACATTAATGTTGGCGGTGCGGGGAGGCAGAGTATAGCACCAATAGGAGCTGATGTAAAGAGCATGTTGGAATCTCTTCATCACATCAGATGGCTATAGGACCTGGGCAGAGAACTGAGCTTCCAGATGAGCTCCCGACAGCCTGAGCAATGATCAAGGATAGTGGGTACTGTCCAACATTGTAGGGAAGGCTCTTCTGCCTATTTTTGCCTTGTATGGGGCAGCTGCTCCAAGAGGCAGAGGCTATGTTTGGACAGACAGGAAGTTCACAGAGTGCAACTCCATCTTTAACCAAACCATCAGCCTTTCTGTCTTATCTGAATGCAAAGCAGCCGCAACTGAAGATTTGCAGAAGCCAGCATTTGTCACTAAATATTGTCAAATATTGTTAACAGTAACCTCTGGTTCAAACATTATCAAGTCCTGCCTCTTGGCTGAAAAGTCATATATGTGCTCTTTAACTGATTTTTGGGCTGAGTTCTCCAGAACATTTGGAGTATTTTAGATGTAAGAATTAACTATGGCTAAAATTGTTTTAATCAGTCGTGAAACTGATCAAATGCATTCTTACAGCATGCTGTCTCGTTAAAACGAGTATGACATGATATTCTTCTCTGAGGCTTTGTTATGCAAACTTTCAGATCTGTTTTAATGGGGATAATCATCCAACCTTTTTTATTTTCAGCAGTTAGAAAATCTACTTTTAACAATTTGATCACTGTTTACAGAAAATAATTGCTTTATTTTCTCTAAGCAACTAACCCTTTTGAATGTAATTGTTTCTCAGTAAATCTCAGTGTTGATAAGAATACGGTACAAAGGTAGACAAGCTTTTTTGGTCTAATGTTTTTGTGAGGTGATTGTCTTTAAATTGTGGTAATCTTTCTTTTTAGAAAAATACAACATGGCTTCCAAGGTCTTTTGCACTTTTCTTCATATTCTTTGTGCAAGGTAACATGGATTGAAAAGAGCATCATTTCCTTTCAAAATATTTCAGGTACTGACCCCATTTCTTATTCCTAAAGCAGATGCCCAAAAGAGTGTATTCCATGTCTGGGGTTTCCCCCCTAATTGCTGCATGATTCTAAATCATCCATATGGCAGGGAAGAAATAAAAATAACCTGGAAAGAATGATTTTCACTGTATTTCTCTTTGTTCAGAATAATGCAACTCTCAAACTGTTATCTAGGTCTTTAGCAAAACAGTTGCATTGATTCCAGTGAACAAGTGGCTTAAAAATCACTTACTGCATTACTCACAAGGAGGAAATGAGTATTTAAAGTTGTTCCAATTCTACTCTTCATATACAAAAGTGTTGTGAATGCAATGCAACTTTTCCCCAGGTAAATATCTACAAAATTTAACACAAGATGCTATCCACGGTGTCTAACCAAAACAAATTTCCCTTTGTGCTTAAGGATCTCAGTGAATCAGAGCCAGAAAAAAATAGGAATGTCCTTTACATTAAAAAAAATCAGTTGCCTGTGATGCTTGCTTAAAATATTTAAAATAAAAAAGCAAATTTGTCACTATTTGAAATAATTTTTGTTAACATGTGGGAGGGATGTTGAGTGGCAGCATGTGAAGGCTAGAGGGTACATAATACAAGAATAGAGAAAATGACAATCTACACGTTCCCTTCCCACCCACCCCATAACCTTCTATTAGAATGAATTCAAAAGGTGTTTTTTCCAACAAGACAAAAATAGGCGATCCACAAACAAACTTGTCTCTAGATTTTGCTCTATATGCCACAGTTGTAGGTTGCTTTTGAAATGTTTACCTCTATGCACTTTGCCCTGATGGAGAGCCTATCATTTAACCATTTAGTAGTGTTTCAA
>JANHZU010003229.1:378069-396110 GCA_032468055.1 Acrochordus granulatus
AGATAATACAAGCTAGGCTTCAGCAGTATGTGAACCGAGAACTACCAGATGTACAAGCTGGGTTTCGAAGAGGCAGAAGAACTAGTGATCAAATTGCTAACATTTGCTGGATCATGGAAAAAGCAAGGGAGTTCCACAAAAACATCTACTTCTGCTTCATTGACGACACTAAAGCCTTTGATTGTGTGGCAAACTCCTAAAGAGGTGGGAGTACCAGACCACCTTACCTGTCTCTTGAGAACTTGTATGCTAGTCAAGAAGCAACAGTCAGAACCAGACATTGAACAATGGATTGGTTCAAAATTGGGAAAGGAGTACAACAAGGCTGAATATTGTCACCCTGCTTGTTTAACTTATATGCGGAGCACTTCATGAAAAATGATGGGCTGAACGAACCATAAGCCGGAATTCAGATTGCCAGGAAAAATACCAACAACCTCAGATATGCAGATGATACCACTTTAGTGGCAAAAATTGAAGAAGAACTAAAGAGTCTCTTGTTGCGGGTGAAAGAGCAGAATGCAAAAGCTGGCTTGAAACTCAACATTAAAAAAACTAAGATCATGGCATCACTTCCTGGCAAACAGAAGAAAAAGAAATAGAAACAGTGACAGATTTCACCTTCTTAGGCACCAAATCACTTCAGATGGTGACTGCAGCCATTAAAAGATGTTTGCTCCTTGGGAGGAAAGCTATCGCAAACCTAGACAACATATTAAAAAGCAGAGATACCATCTTGCCAACAAAGGTCGTATAGTCAAAGCTATGGTTTTCCCAGTAGTAATGTATGGCTGTGAGAGTTAGACCATAAGGAAAGTTGAGTGCCAAAAGATTGATGCCCTTGAATTGTAGTGCTGGAGACGACTCTTGAGGGTCCCTTGGACTGCAAGGACATCAAACCAGGAAATCAATGCAGGAAATCAACCCTGATTATTCTTTGGAAGGGACAGATATTGAAGGTGAAGCTCAAATACTTTGGCCCCATAATGTGAAGGGAAGACTCATTGGAAAAGACCATGAAGCTGGGAAAACTGAAGGCAAAAGGAGAAGGGGATGGCAGAGGATGAGATGGTTAGATAGCATAGTCAGTGTGATAGGTGTGGGTTTGGGTGCTCTCCAGGAGGCAGTTCAGGACAGGGTGACCTGGCATGCTGTGGTCTAAGGGGTCACGAAGAATCAGACATGACTGCGTGACTGAACAACAAATTAAAACCATAAACTTTAAATGGCACCAAATTTAAATTTCCTATATCCCATAAAATCTTTTCATCCACCTCACCTATCCCAGCCAGTGCTTGGAAGAAAAACTAGGTATTCAATGCTTTTCAGAAGGCTAGGAAGGTAGAGACCTGCTGAACTTCAAGGGAGAGAGCATTCCACAGGGAAGGACTACCATGGAAAAGGAACACTTCCTAGATTCCATAAGATGCCAATGTTTAAGGGAAGGGATTAGGATAAGGAATATATCCTTAGGAAGAGGTGGTCTCATAGATAACCTGGCTCTGTCCATACAGGGCTTTATAAATGATAACTGGCAGCCTGAACTACATCCAGAAGGAAACTGGGAGCCAGTGCAATTCATGCAACATATACAGGTAAACCAAGGGACATCCATCATGCACATGCTGCACATTCTGAACCAGTGATAACACCTGGGTAGTCTTCAAGAGCAGACCTATGTAGAGCACATTGCAATAATCCAAATGAGAAGTGACCAGGGCATGAGTGACAGTGAAGAAAGACTTCCTGGCTCAGGAAAGGGCACAATTGGTGCTGTATGAATCTGTGCAAAACTCACTCCCAAGCCACAGGTGTCACCTACTCCTTGAGTAAAGCCATAAGTCTAGGAGGACTCCCAAACTGTGCATAAACTCAGTCCAGGGGAGTGCCATTCTGTCCAGATGAAATATCATTTGGGCTGGAGGGGCACAAAAACCCAGAGCCACTCCACCTTGCTAGGATTGAGTCGAAGCTGATTCCTCTCCATCCACACCCTTATAACTTCCAGGTACTTGGCCAGCATCACCAGTTTGGCAAAGGGTAGAGATATATAATTGGATATCATCAGCAAACTGATATGGAACCCCATACTGACAGATGACCTCCCCCAGCAGTTTCATGTAGATGTTAAAAACAAAAGATGAAAGGCTTGAGCCCTGAGACACCCACACTGCAGAGGCCTAGGCCTTGACCTCTCTCCTTCCACCAGCACTGACTGGAGCCAGATACAGAGGAAGGAGGAGAATCACCTTAACACATTGCCTCCCATTTCCAACCCCTGAAGCTGGTTCAGAAGGATATCATGGTCAATGGCTTTGAAAGCCACTGAAAGATCCAGGAGGGCCAGAATGGTTGGATCACCCTCATCCCAAGCCTTCCAAAAGTCATTAACAAGCGTGACCAATGCCACTTCAGTACTATGCTCTGGCCTAAACCCAGACAGAAATGAATCCAGATGATCTACTTCACCCAGGACCCTTTGTAGCTGTGTACCAACCATCCTCTCAACAACTTTCTCTAAAAAAGGAAAATTGGAGACTGAGTGAAAGTTTTTGAATACTGTTGGATCCCATTCCCTCCCGCAAAGAGGCATTCATCATTGCTTGGATCTAACCACATACCACCTCCCCAGAGGTCTTAACTAACCAGGAAGGGCATGGATCCAGAATGAAGATGGCCAAGCTCCCAGCCCTAAGGATCTTGTCCATTTCCTCAAGAGTGGCTCAAACTCCTCCCAAATAACAAGGATCTGCCCAGCCAGAATCCAATTCCAAGCAAAGTCAAACTACTTTATTTCACAAATGCCAAGAATATTCCTCACAGAGGGATCTGGTCACCCAAAACAGATGCAAAAAAGGTGGAGAAATAATTACATTTTGTTGAACTTATTGCCACAAGGTAAGTTCTAATATAGGCTCTTACCTATACTCAGTCAGCCACACTTTTTTACTTCCTCCAGCAGTGCTCTGGGTATCTCTTATGTCACTTCATCTCTTTCAGCCACTCAGTAAACCATGGGGCTTTTTGAGATTCAGAGACAGAGAGGGTTAATGTAATTCTGTAATCAATTAAAAATAATGTAATAATAATACACTGAATGCGATTCAGTGTAACTGAGTTTTGGGAAACGGAAGTTAATATGGTCTAATGTATAAAAAGATTCAGCCATCTACTTTTCTGATCAACAAACCATGTTCTAGTTCTTTTAACCTTCTTGCAAGAAAATTCTAGTCTTCTTTTTCTCACCAAAGTGACTAAACAAAACAGTTTCAAAACCCAGGTATTTTGACTGGCATTATCTATTTCAATCCAGTCTTCAGGAAAGAAAATTTGCAGAGATTGGTTCTACTCAAAAAGCCTTGAAAATAGAATTTTTCTAATACGAGGTAGAAAATGTTCTATGGAAAAATAAAGCACTTGACATTTTTCTATTCCAAATCCCTGGTCATACTACCCTCATATACACACTTATACTTACAGTGATGTAGAAGGATCACTGCAACAACTTTCTTTACAGATTTCATTAGTGTAATCTAGTCCCTGGGGCAGAATTCCAGGTTCTTAATGCAGAAACATTTCAATCAAGAATCCACCCAACATACCCTCAGCCTTATTACAAGCCCTAAAGTAGAAACTTTTAAAATGTACATACTTAACAGCTCCAGTCCTGGGGTCTTGTGATTATGTGAAAACTCACACCTTATTTTTAAAAGCAACATCCTCCATTTCTCACCCTTTGATTTTACAGAGGAAAGTCTGAAATGACATTGTTCTTCTGCTACGAGAGCCCCACTGCCTCCACAAGTGCAAAATGCAGGAGATGAATATAGGACTTGATAATAACACAGAGCAGTTAGAAAGCTGCTGCGGGTCATGCCATGAATACCTGAGATTTACCATACATTTGGGAGTCCACACTAGACATTTTGGAGACTAAAGAAAGAAAATGATTGTCTCATAGTCAGAACCAGGGCCAGTTCCACAAATATCTTTCTCTGAAGCACTGAAATGCCACCTTACTTCGACATCAAGGAACATCCAGTTTCTACGGATGCAGCTGTCAATAAACTTGTCTCCCTCAAAACCTTGCAAACTCTTCTTGTCTCCCTCAGGTACTGCCCTTGACACAAGAGGTCAACTAATTCTGACTGATCCATTAACAGGTTAGATATAGTTAATCATTAAATCACAAGGGGGAGGGCAAAGACCGATAGAGTTGGACTTCGAAAAACTCATCACCCAAGTAAATAGGAGTGCTCCAAGAAAGAAACTGAATTACACCTTTGGAAAGAACAAACTGATACAAGTTCCAACCCAGGTTTCTCATGCAGGAATGGCAATGCAAGACTCAATCAAAGGTTACATATCGTCCTTGATTTATTCTCATAGCTCTTAATCAAATTTCAGAAGGACAACTTTCTGATCTCTATAAAGAATTATTTGCCTGGGTAAATGCTGTCTAATATGGCTGGGTCCAAGGATCCCCTCTTGAGAAGGGGCATATCCATCTACTATTTGCATGAAATCATATTCTTTCCCTGGGAGAATATGACAGAGAAAATGACATATCATTCCCTGCACTACCATCTTTCATCTGCTTGCAAACCTATTTTTCAAGAAGGGATCTGCCCTCAACTTCCAAATGCTGAGACTCTTGAATTCTTCTTAAATAAAAAGTACTTGGGGTATACTTCCGCTTTCAGTTCCAATATGCTGAGTCCCATATTGCAGAAGTACATTTCCATTTCATCTTCTCAATATGAACTTCCCCACATTAACTCGGAAGATTCTGTAATTCTATCTGCCTAAGTGTAATTAAGCAATTGGGAATTTAGATCCTATGATCCACAATTTACAGAGAATTCATTTCTAACCAGTTTCATTTAATGAATCCACAGTAAAAAGAACCTTTGGTATGCATAAAAAGAACCTTTTCTGTGCATTTTTACTTTAGAGCACTGAAAGTCAAACAATCTCTTCAGATAGCCTTCTTTTCCTCAGGACAGTTCAAAATTAGCTCTTTTCTTCTGAAGAATAAATAGCTGCAAGGCTTAAGATCTGGAATGTGATCTTAATCCAGTATGAGGATCCAGTGGCAATGAATGGCAGTTTCATGTTGGGAATCACCTCACACCAGGCATGTTCAGAGATTAAAAACCACCAAGATAAATGTGATTTTTATCAGGGAAATGATGCACAATACCTAATCAAATCAGGAGTACACTGTGAATCTAGATCTCCTGGCTAGCTTTTCTCTCAAACTAGGAGGAACATTAAATGTACTTGATCCTCTTTACTTTCTAAAAGTTACTCTTCAGAAAACACCCACCTACAGAGTAGACTTGTTTTTATTCTACAAATTTCAACTGAATACTTAATTTCTAAGAGCATGATCTATATTTCTGGAAGAGATGAGAATGTTACTGTTCATTCAGTAGTGGAAAAATACCGGGTCAATTTTGCTTGGGATAGATTGGGAGAGTCTTGGCATTTTTAATCTGCATTCCAAAAATATCAGTACTCACAGGCACTAACAACTGTTCTGGTAAGGTAGGAAGACCCTATTTCTGGCTCACCCTGCTCTTTCCTAGGGTAGACCCAACTGTACTAGTAAAGACATTATCTGCAAAGAAAACATGACATTTTAGGGATATTGGATAAGCAGCAGTTGGAAACCTGAGCTATGAAATTAAGAGTTTCTCTGTTCTGCAGCAATACAAATGCAAGGTTTCCTCTGATAGATCAAGAAGCAATCAAGAAGAGAGTAAGAGCAACTAATGCTCTTGAATCTCGCTTATATTCACAGTGTCCACAGGTTTTACATCTTAGTACTCTCAGAGGAATCTTGGAAGACTTTGGGCTGGATTGACCCTGCCTTTGTTCCTCAAACAAACAAGACTCTGAGAAGATGACTGTCAGATTCTTTCACTCCCAGATCAGATCAGTTAAGTTCCCTGAGCAATACCAAGACTTTTGATCATCTTTGAATCTTATCTGTGACAATAAAATCATATATCTTATTGCCTCAATTAAAAGCAGCCAATTCACCAACCAAAGCTCTCTTTTTTTGGGAGAATGAAATCAACAGCAGTGATTTTAAAATTCACATGTGAATGTGAATTTTAAAAAGAGAGAAAAACATCTATCCTTTTAAATTGCTTTGATCATAACAAGCAGTGTTTCTGTAAGATCTACTTCCCCACAAAAACTGCCTTTTATTTTTCTTTTTAAAACAAAGAAAAGCATGGATTCTAGGATTCTTCTCAACCCCTTAATAAAAGTGGGTCAGGTAACTGAAGTGGTCAGCAGAGTTTCAGAGTTGCTGCCTAACCACCTTTCCCATAGGGGGATTTGTTTCTGGATCTTCTTCCCTATGAGCTATTTATGTATTTATTATTCAAATTTATTGGGGTGCCTATCTCATATATATATGCAACAGCTTGCAGCTAGATTTAATCTGTTTTCAAATTCAGTCTTTCATTTGCCAGCTTCTCCTGCTAGACAAAATTTGGTCCTATACTGTTGTGTTTTTGGAGAATAATTAATGTATGTGTACATCTTTGTAGGCTGATTGAAAAGATGCTGCTCCTTCACCTGTATTCCCACACAACAGCACTTTTGAAATTATCATTTGTTCTTGGAAAATTCAGAAAACGAATGCAGTGATTTCATAAAGAGAGTAGGAAACACAATGTTCTACTGGTAGCTGACATGATGAAGTGAGAGGAACTTGTGGCATTCATACTCTCCAGATGTAGCTTGGAAAGATAAACTGTCCCCTTGAAATGTAGTCTCTCACACCTGTCAAATGTCACACAACTTCAATCCAAGACTGCAAACCCACGGCATATTATTTACAGAATCCTTAGTTTGACTAATGTGATCTCACAACTTCAACATAGAAATGGCTCTTATCAATTATATTTTAAATACGAATTTGCTTGGTATGCTTCATGAACTCTCTATTGTATTTTAGTCAGAGTTTGAATCCAAACATAGAAAGCTCAGTCTTCAACCATGGAGCACTGAGAGTATAGTACTGCAGGCCTTCTTCATGTTCTTCCCATGCAAAGGTATTGCTCCATCACTAACTTATGCTTCTCTTTCATTCTTTTTCCTTTCCAAACACACAAAATTTGGTAAAGAAAAAAGCTGCACAATGCCTTTTAAGTAGAAATGCAGAGCCATTAATTGCTAAAACATTTATTACTCAACAGTCCAGTTTGGAACATCCAGTTTGAAATTTTTATATGTGCAAATTCTAAAACTAATCTAGAATATTTGGATATTATCCTCTATCACAAAGGCAACAGCAGACTGTAAATTGGGTGAAGATGAAGTGGAGAATGAACTCTCTCCACTTATCTCTTTATGGCCAATTTCTAGCTTTGACTGTTACCCCAAGCACTTTCATTTGGATGCAAACCCTGAATGCACTGATGCATTTCTGAATAGATGTGCATTGAACCTATGCTATCAATATTTAAGACGCAAGCACTATAGTACTTCCAAGTATGTGTTAACTTAATACTAAGACAAAAGAGTCTGTTTAATCCTTTAGATTTGTGTATAAAAACTATCATACTGTTTACGAATACACCATAGTACGTGCATATAAATTTATACAGAAATATAAATTTTCTGTAAATTACATGCTTATATAAAAGAACTGAAAGGCATATACTTTCAATATCTTTGCCTCTCTCACATGCATGTGCACACATACAGATATAACCTTGAAGGAAATAAAAGCCCTATGATATCAACCTCATTTTATAAATTACATGTCTACATATAAGACTGTTTTGAAATTTCTTGAGAAGCAATGTATCCAATGACATGTGCCAATCTGAAATCAAATTTGTATGATCAAAGCTCACACTCATCATTACAATATATGCTACCTTCATACATGTAGAAATTTGCACTATGAAATTATAATGTGACAATGCACCTTGAAGTTTGACCAGTAATAGCAAGAAGCATTTCTAAAGTGCTAGCATTTCAGCAACTGGACAGAGGGCTTTTTTAAGGGACTGCATCTGGAGTTTAGTTGGCAGTTCCCACTGAATCAACCCATATTAGTTAAAAATCTATTTTCAGAGGGCTTGCAAACTTTTCTGTAATCCTGCAATTAACTGGTAAAATGAACTGGCTGAAAGCCAATGCATTTTTAAAAACTAATTGGCCAATGCATTTTTAAACAAAATTATTTCCACTAGGTTCAATGTCTGTTGGGTGATCCTGCAGCTCATACTCCTTCTACCTTTTGGGTAAGTTTATATAAATGACAACTGCATATGCCAATTCCCTGAGAATTTTGGGGAAAGACCAGTATAAAAATGTAATGAGAATCTGTCAGGAAAAAAATAATAATCACATCTCCAGATGACAATCCTCACACATACAATGTGTTGTGTGCGCAACGGTACTTCATCACCTGCAACTGCAATGCATGTATGTTGAGCTAGACATAGTTATGGTGCTATCTAGCTCCTTTTAAGAATGGTGCTGAGTCATTTCAATTTGTCCAGAAAAGCTCTGCAACTATTATATAACAAAGAGCACAATTTCCCTTCCTCCTATTGCTGGAAATAGAACTTTAAGTCATGGCTCACAGCCTTCTTTTCTCTAGATCTGCCAATGGAGGAACTAATTTTCTTCCTTACATTTCAAGATGGAAATCTTGCAGTTTGTATTACCAGAGAAGGCCAGATGAAAGAGAAGGCATTTGTTCTACCTATTCACAGTGACAAAATAGCTAGTGGGAGAGAAAAAATAAAGGGAGAGATTTGAAGGCAAGGAGAGGAAAGATACTCATTCTCATCTAGTGATCTGGTGAGCTGACAGAGTAATGAAATAATGTATACAGATTAGGAGACCTTGCAGATGAGAATGGGGCACCAGTTTCTCTCTTGCAAAAAAAATGACCCTTACACATACAATGTGTTGTGTGTGCAACTGGCACTTCATCACCTTGGGACCTGCAATGCATGTATGTTGAATAAATACTGCATGCAAGGTACGAAATTGAGCATCCAAGTAGAGTGGTCTCTGTTATGTTATACTTTGGTCCCAGCTGCCCTTTTGAACTTGAAGGAAGTATACTTTTTGTAAGTTAAAAGATGTGCCAGGAACAACAACAATTTATTCAACTTGTATGCCAAACAATTCTGAACAGTTCACAACAATTAAACAAAGACACTGCAATAAGATCAGTAAAAAATAGCAAATGCAGCAGACCAGATGGAACAAAGTAAGAACTTTTCCTCTCCCTCACCAAAGGCCTGGGTGAATAGCCAGATCTTCACTGCTCTTCTAAAGAACAGCACAATGGGAGCCATCCGGATCTTGGGGGACTCTCATTCCAGAAGGCAGACACTGCTACAGAGAAGGCGTGCTTCCTGAGTCTTGATAGAAGATAACTGCTTAATCATTCCCAGAGTGTGCAACCATGCAATATCGAATCAGCCAGGCAGACGTAATGTGAGACAGAAAGACAAGAATGCCCAGTATCATGGTAGAGCTGGCTTCCAGAACTTGGCACTTTTCTGTGTGCCTGGTTATTGAAGGCTGGTTGCTGCAAAAATCCAGACAAATGGCCACGTGGACACATCTAATCAAGGGCAGCAATCAGAGTCAGGGATTCCTTAGATTTGACTGCTAGGGTTGTATCTCTGGGATTAATTGCAGGGGCAGTATCATGGGTCTCTTCAGTCTAATTTTGTCCATTAGATTCTTTGGAACTAATTCAATGAACTTCTGTCTCACTGATAGCATATTATATATGATAAGACATATCCTTCAAAGTAGAAAGTTTGAATGTCAATTTTAGTAAGCTCTAAAAGCAAGAGAGTAAAAAAAAGATACTTAAGCATATGGGTTGTAGTTTTCTCATATCTTTTGCAATTGCAGTAGAAATCTCATCTTTGCTTCAACTGTGTTCTAGCTCCTTTTACTGTAGATACAAACATAAAATATTAATCTTGTGTCACCTTAAATTTAATCAGCTTATTGTGGCACTAGACTTCTGACCAAATGGATCTTGTCTGATCCAGGAAAACACATGCCTCATTCAATCTATTCATATTTAAAGGTGCCACAATATTTTGTTATTGTTTTCAGATGTATGACTCAACAGTCAATTACATCAGCAGAATCAAGTAAAATAAAGATCAGAAATCCAAAGGACTGAGCAACTCCTCCAAAGGCCTGCAGTGACTACATGCATCATAATCTTTTTCTAGATTTCACTTCTTCAATCATCCAGGAATATACCAAAAAAACAACAACCCCACCCATTCTAAAAATCAAAGCCTCAGATACAGAACCAAATATTTAAAATTAGCCAAGTTGATTTGATCAACATAATTTGTTGCATTCATAGAAGCTGGATTTCTTTGAACATTATAGAATTTGAATGTTCTGGTACAGGAAGAAGTATATGATCTGCAAATACAGAAAATAGGAGAGGAGCAGTGAATTGTACCGATGTAAACTTGATTTAGTATTATGTCTCCCCCCTCCTTTTCCTACCTTCATTTTATTGTATTTTTATTTTTAATCTACTATGCTACATTTTGCTTTATTTCTGCCCTTTGTATACTGTTGTACATCCCAAAGTGGAATAACTTGATGTGTGTCTGTGTATGTATAAAATATAAACATTTAGGACTGAAAATTAAGGGAGGTCAACCTGTGGCCCCAGAACAAAACATTCTTCTTCCCGTAATTTTGAAAGCCTTTGCAAGCAAGCAAAGAGAAGAAAGATATTCTATTCCTAATCCACAATCAGTTCCAGCTCACCACCACCACCAGGCAGCCTTGAGTAGAGATAATGGATCTATGCTGTGCCTAGAACTAAGTCTAATCATCCTTCTTTCTTGGGAGCAGCCTCTGTAGATAGAGTGATCTTAATAACCTTCATTTCATTTCTACTATTCAATATGAAGTCTGGATGTGCCACATTAAGCAACAAGCAAGAGAGCACCACACAATTCCAGGAACAACAGACCAATCCCGGAGAGCAATTAAATACCAGAAGAAGAAAGAGCATTACAGGCTGCCACCAAAGCAAAAAAGTAGAGATCAGCAAGTTTAAGAGATTATTAAGCAATATGCTGGCAAAGACTGAATACAGCAAAATATAGTCATTCACAGAGCATTTACTAAAAAGCTTTCATACACCACCCAATTGAAAGGCTTCCTGGTCCAGGACAGAACTCATTATAGGCAATGATCCTTTGCATATAAGGTATATTACAAATGCTGCATTACCCTTCTGTAATGATAAACCAAGGCTAACATATTTCTAAAAAAATGATGGGACTGATGACTTTGCAAGGGCTCAAGGCAAGTCAGGATGGCCATTCATTGGGTCTGTTTTCATCCCATTATGCACAGCCAGGCCAAAATACATTGGGCATAGCTTCTAGAACTTCTCCAAAATTGTTACCAAATATAATTTTAATATATCAAAAAAGGAAAATTATTACATGGATAGGAAATAACCACATATCAACTTTATGAGAATATAACTAGATTAAGACTTAATGTAAAATTAAAATGTGAATGTAAGTAACATTTGATTTTGACCAAATCCTTCCTACTTTTACAAATGCAGTTTCAGTATGCTACTCAAAAAATAAATGTCAGTCTAAAAAAATGTCTGTGTCTTTTCTTTTGTTGTAGACTAGTGTATACTTGAGAGTGGCGTGGTGACGTGAGTGGTTAAGACGCGTACTAGACCATATTATACAACCTACTGGCTTCCTTGCAGCTATGGTTCTAAGATCTGGAATAGCAAGCTATCATCAAAAACTGCTGCTGCCAAGATTCATCATCTGTGCAATCAATCATCCCTATAAACCAGAAAACCATTATTGTAAATAAGGAATATACAATCATACTTTTTTTATAGCCAGTTGCTGCACTTATTAATTTGGGGAAAGCTGAAGGGATGGAAAGCTGAAAGGATGGAGAGACCTTGTAGACAGGTCCTAGTTTTTCTTTCTTTTTAGTGCTGACATGCTTGTTTACGGCTTAGACTACAATTTTAATCTGTTTCCCTGATGACAGCAAGAAACTGGGCCATGGCAGTTTTCAGCAACTGCAGCCAAAAGGGCTCTGAAGGAACTGCAGGCTGTTCATCCTGCCCTAAAAGGTCAGCTGGAAACAATGTGAAAGAGGTACAATCACATAAGAAACAACTAGAAAGAACTCACTCCCAAGTTGCTCCTTGATTGTCTGGAAATTTAGTTTCTACTTCCACGCGGCATTGCTCCTTTCCTACTGACAGCTTTCTCTTATATTTTTTCAAAATTTCCAACCAGCATGATTCAGGAAAGCACAGAAATAAAAGTTACCTTTTCTACAGTTTATATATAGCTTTGAG
The DNA here is from genome assembly GCA_032468055.1 of Acrochordus granulatus. NCBI lineage: Eukaryota > Metazoa > Chordata > Lepidosauria > Squamata > Acrochordidae > Acrochordus > Acrochordus granulatus. The sequence goes on from JANHZU010003229.1 coordinate 390,464, forward strand.
TTGCTATTTCTGAATGGACGTGGAAAGCCACCATACCTACACAACTCACGAGTTGCAAAACAGCACATCAATTCAAAATAAATTGCTCCATTTGGTACAGTACAGATGCTAAATACTCAAGCTGACAAGGTACATTAATAATTTGAAACATAGGAACATCGATTTAGGGTGGGAAGGTTTCGCAGAAGATTTAGTGGGTATAATCAATAGGCAAAAGCATATGCCCATGAAAAAGCAATGGTGAAAAATAACATACTTTCAATGGAGAAAACTCAAGGTACGTAGCTATCATTCCAAATTAAACATACTGAAAGCAGAGCTGATCTTAATGTGCCTCAGGAAGCATTCTTCAGTCTTATCTGTAAGAGAGCCAAAATGGATCCTGGAACAGACCTCAACAAATACCATGTGGTTCTGTTGGATGCTTTCTGCCCATGAGTACAGATACCACCCCACCTCCCAAGAGGGTGTGTCAGTGGCTTAAGCAGGTCAGCTACTGTTTTTACCAGAAGCTGGAGACTGACTTATACCAGAACAAGTAAAAGCAGACTTTCTTGCACAGCAGTTTTCAGAATGCTAAAATACTCATAGAACTGATAATGCAAGCCTATGCCTGTGCTTTCACATATCTTTCACATATCCTATTAACTTAATTATACACTCAACTAAGGACTTACAAGGATTGCAGTCAAGTCTCACTTTGCTCACAATGGGCCAAGTCTTTTTTCTATGCAGCACTGTTTAGTATTTTATTTGCAGGATTATCATTCATTCATATTTTGGACTTGTGTCTGCACTCAAGGTTTCCCATAGAATGCTGTTCACTGATCTGGGGCAGGGTTGCATATACAACCATATATGCAGGGTTATGATATAATGTTATATATTATGTTATATGCAGGGTTGCATATATGGTTGGGGATTTTTGGAAAGCGTTATGAAAAGAACCAGGAGGAAGGAGAATATGATGAGACTTCAAGAAATAAGGTCTTTTCCAAATAGTGAAGAATGTAGAATCATTCTGCTCCTCCCCAATTGTAAGGCTAGATTGTGCACAGGAGAAAAATAAAGGGAGAACAAATCAGCAGCTGGCACTAGAGTCATAACCATTTTAATGAACTGTATTAAATGAAGTATTCAATTTGAATAAAAACTGGGAGACAGAGTAAATAATACAAATAGGCTGCAGATAAGTAAATGAAGGTTTGCTAGGGGCTATAATAGTTTTCAAGACTAACATTTTTTTGAGAATGTCTCTTTATACTAGATCCAAGGTATTGCACAAGAAAAAGGAATCAGACTCCTTAAGAAACAGCTGTCACACTCATAAGTCCCTGTTGTCAGAAGCATTTTTAGAAATACTAAGGTATCAGCCACTTTTTGGTTTTAGTTGGATCATTCTAGGGAAAGAAGTAGCATGCTCTAGAAATTAGAAGAGTAAGAGTGAGAATAGCATTTCCCCCCTCCCCGGGTAGGCTCTGGCCTCAAAGCACACCTAAAGGTTGACAGCTGTTTTGTCCCACCCATCCCAAGCTGTTCATATTAACTAATGGGACTAGCTCCCATGAGTCCTGCTTCCCATCCCTTCTGGTTGGAAGAATAGAGAGAACCCCAAAGGTCCAATTTCCTGCGACCAAGCTTATTTTAAAGCTGGGGCTAAGCTTGTAACTTCCCACTAGAACCCAATAAAGGTATCCTTCCTGTAACTAACACATGTGTGCATGTACACACATCCCCTTCTGTCCTTGAAGACAAAAAGAGGACACAGTTGAACCACATATTTTGACTGGAAGATCCTAGAGCCTTCTGTATTTCAGCTGTCTTCCCCAAACATTTTTGTCCTCGTTTTCATGCTCCCTTGTTTTTCACTCTGAATGATCCAAACCTGGTTTGACACACTCATAGTAAAATGGAGTGATATTTGCCAAGAACTGGCCTTTAGGGGAAGTACAGGAAGAAAAAGATCCAGAAAGAAAGAAAAACTAGAAACAAAGGGACATATTGTAAAAACTATTATTTATATGGTACGAACTGGGAGAAGGGAAACAGTGATTGACAGAAAAACATACCAACCTTCATTCCTATTTGAAGAAACATGTATTAAGAGGAGGCCATCATACCTTTTCAGACTAGTAAGTTATATTAAGGGCCATAAACTTTTGTGACTTGCAGTTCACTTCATCTGATCAAATAGAGACATAAAATCTGATGCTTTTCAATAAAATCTGTTATTCTGAATAGGTACTGCCAATTTAAATTTAGCCTACTATAGATTAACAAAGCTTTCCTCCTACAACATGTATTGTGTCTATTTAAAACATTTCAATGCTGCTCTGCCCAAATGTGCCCCATTCTCTGTAATCTATGCTCCTTTTCACAGTTCTAGCAAGCTCAGGGAATAAAATATTTCAGCTCAGCTTCATTCAACTGCATAGCAAAGCCCACTGTTGGAATTCAAGCAGTGCTATTTTGTTCTGACTGAGTATATATCGTTCCTGTCCAGAGTTCAAATCCAACCCAACCTCAGTTTGCCCTTCTGTAAAAACAGAACTAGTGACTCTTCCAAATTGTTAGGAAGATCAACCCACTATAGTAGTAAGGATGTCTAGGTCAAATTTCAGATAAGTAATTTTATTGCTGTTACAATATTAACGAAAGATGTAGCACTTTAAAGACTAAAATAAATGTTATTCTGACATTTTTTTACCTCAAGTGTTATCTATGACCTGAAAAACTTTCTCTAACATAAATCAAAGCAGCTCAACAGGGCCATGTCAAGTAGCACATTAGAAGCTCTTCCATTTTGGAAGAAAATGGACTCATTCTTTCCATCTGTGTTGATATAGCATCACTCAATCCTTGTTTCTCATCCCCTTACCACCTAAGGGTGGGCAGTAAAAGAGAAAAATCTGGGTCCTTCCTTGCAATGAGAGAGGTGGGGACCTACAATAATGAATGGAATAACCTACCTGCCCCCTTCTGCTAAATCACAGCAACTGTACAGCAAAGGCACTCTCAGTGCTGCCAAAAGCCCCACAATCCTCCATGCTCTCGCACACACCTAATCCTTCTGCTCTCAACTTGAAGAATCCAGTGTCCACCTCATTCACCAGCAATGTGGCTTTTCTCTCTACTGCCCTGTCCAGCACAAGGCATGCAGCTCCAGCATCTCTTGCAGAAAAGAAAAGAACCCACATTCATATTAACCACCACATCAGTCCCCCCACTCCTTTCTCAACATGCTTGGTTTCCAAAGGGTGGGATATACATTGCGGCAAGGAAAAAAAAGCAGAGCAGTTGTGGCAAGGTCAACATGGCTTTGTGTCTCTCTTAATTGTCCCAAGAATTCCTTAAAAGTATTTGCCTTGCCTTTTGGAAAGGGAGAAATGTGGTCAATTTTGCATCCACCCTCTGCCAGACTTCCCTTGTGCACCCCCAAAGCCATTCAGATCTCGCCACCTGCTCTCAGGAGCTCCCAAATCACCACCTCATGCACCGGGTTTTCCTCCATCTCAGATTTACAATTTTTTTCCTTCCCACCCCTTCTTTCACCTCTCCATCCCCTCCCTCCGCCTCATTCCTCCTCTTCACGGCCAGGGGATGAACATTTGCTACAGTTCAGTATAAGCCGAACGGGTGCGGAGGCGGCACTTCGACCTCTCCCCTAGGCTGCTGCCGGCTCCTATTGTTCAGTTGCAGCGCTCCCGTCGGCACTCTCTCTAGCTTGTGGGGTGGGGCCGGCGAAATGGGACCATCTACACTAAGGAGAAAGGGGGAGAGGAGGCGGCTTCGCAAAGCAAAGAGCTGGCGGCATTTGCAAGTGCGACGCGTTCCGGAGAGGGCTCCGCGTCCCTTCCCCGCTGGCGTCTCTCGTACGGAGGGTCGAGGCGGCGGCGGCGCTAGCGTAGAAATGCGGGTTCCACACCGAGGCACGCTGCGACGGGATTGGTTCCGGCCGACGCTCGCCCAGTCCCTGGAGCTGCACGCCAAGCCGCTTCCACCCCGGGCCGCCCCCGCTCCGATGCGCCGAGGGGGTCGACCGTTAGCTGCGCCTCGACGCCGGGAGATGCACGTCTGCGTGCGGGCTGGAAAAAGGCCCCTGCACCCCACTTCCGCGGGCCGCAGTCTTCCTGTCGAGGCACCCCGAGGCGCTTCGATCCCGCAGAGATAGCGCCTCACCTGCAGGATGCCGACGTGCGCAAGACACAAACGGTGGCCCGCTGGGAGTGGGCGGACAGCCCGAGGTGAAGAAGGTGCACAAACTGACCCCTCGAAGCTCTGCAGAGCTGCGCAGCCGGCTGGGGCAAGGTCTCCTTGGGCACCCCTCCCAAGGAGACCCTCCCCCATAGACCTCGGCTGTCTTTCTCCCCCTCCCCCTCCAACACGCAGAGACGGGAGGAGAGACACACCCTATTCCGAATCTCATGCCGCCTGATTAACGGGGGCCCTGCTGCTGGTGGAGCGGGGGAGCAAAACGTTCTTCCTCTCTCCTTCCGGAACGACCTCGACCTCGGTGGACGGAGAAGCGGACCGACGATCGTTTCGTCCGCATAGCGCTCCCCTCCCACCGCGCGGCAAGAGGAGCCCGCACCTCGCCGAGCCCGCCGCTTCAGAACGGACGGTCGCTCGGGCTGACGAGCCATCAGTCCCGCTTCGGCACGCTCCGCGACTGCAAGGGTCCGCACTGGCTTGCCAAGCCGCGCGACGCCACCCGGCTCCGGTGTGGGTGTGTTAGTTCCTCCGGCACAGAGGCGCCTTTCGTCGCGGGTAGGGGATGTCGGCGGGGGGGCGATTTCATGCTATTTTACTATACGCTAGTTTTATTTCGAAGCCCACCTCGTCTAAACGCGGGGAGGGGGCGCGAATCTGCTAGCCCTCCGCCGCCCCCAAGATCTCTGCTCCTCTCGCCCTTCCAGGCCAAAGAGCCCCACACCGGAGCCGGACCCCCTCTCCTCTTCGTTGAGGGCGTACGCAGGAATGACGGAAACGCGGAATACCTACAGTGACCATGCTGGGGGAGCGCCGGGGTCCAGCCGGGCGGCGGCGGCTCCTCGGAGGACGTGGACTGCCGTATAATCGGGCTTCTTCGTCCTCCCCGGGTGGGGCGGGTCGGAACGGATTGGTCCCGCGTGCGGGAGGGGTCGCTCTGTCTTCCCGATCGATGGCGATCTGGACCCCCCCCAGCTGCAGTGGCGCATACAAAAGGGGGGTCCGCCCGTGCGGAGGGGAAGAAAGAGAATAAAAATGGTTGCGCGGTAACGGAAAGAAACCCGCTCTTGAGCAAACCAATTCCTTTCTTGGGGTGAAGGGAGGGAGGGAAGGAAGCAAAGCGAAGGGGAAATCGCGAGCGTCAAACCCGGATTGAGGAGAGCGTGAGAAATACCTGGAAAGAAACAAACCCGAAAAAGAAAACGCGGGAGGGAGGAGAAAAAAAGAAGCAAATTTGGGTGGGTTTTTAAAGGAAAAGGAGTAAGAATAAAAAACGGAGGAGGACAGACGCAGGCGGCCAGCCCGCGAAGGAGCACACAATGCTCCTTTCAACGCCCTTGACTATTTACACCCAGGGATATTGGCGAGGGGGGACCAACACTCTAAAAAGTTCATTTTATGAATCAAGAGCAAAAGATACAAATGAGACCTAAATTCT
>JANHZU010003229.1:396210-407044 GCA_032468055.1 Acrochordus granulatus
AGGGATATTGGCGAGGGGGGGGAGGGGGATGGGCGGGCGCTCTTCTCCCGGGTCCCCCCTCGAGGCCTGTCTTAGGCTGCAGGCAAGGCGCTAGTCTACGGGGGGCGCGGCAGCTGGGCTCGCTTCTTCGCCCCCGCAGCCTTTCCGTGCCCCCGCCCGCCGGACCAGAAGCTTTTCCGAACCTCGCACCGGCAGGGCCCCCCGCGCGGTTGGTGATCCGAGCCATCGCGTAGCCGCTTCAGCCCGCTCCTTCAGCACTCCCACCTCGCTGAGGAGAAGCCAGCGGGGATGACACCAGTTCGCGTCGCATGCTCGGGAGAAGGAGGCCCCTCCCGCCCCGTCGTCGCCTCTCCGCTCCTCATCTTCAGATGCCCCGAGTATCGACAAGAGAAGGGCGCTCGGGTGGGCGCTCAAAGCCCTGCGCCGCGGGCAGGAGACGATAAAACTAAGCGAGACGCCATTTAGAGGAAGGCGGGGTGGGGGGACGAAGCGTACCCGTTGCCCCAGAAAGCGGGGTGGGGAGAACGAATGCGGGGAGAAGGACTCCAATGAGGCCCCGGAAAGCTGAAAGGGGAGCTGGAGCGCCGCATTCAGAAGCAGCCGGCGCGGCCGTGCGTTACACTCCGGCGTCCGTGGCGAGAGCGGCACGGAGGCTCGGCTCGGCGCGGCGAGTGGGGCCGGCCTGCCGGAGGGGACCGGACCGGACCGACGGCGAGCGCGAGGCGCACCTAAGCCCGACGCCGCTCTTCGACTGGCGGCGGGGTTCCCGGGGAGAGCCGAGGCAGCCCCCGGGGAGGGCGTGCTCGGCAGCCCCAGAAGCGGGATCCTCCGATTGTTTTTTCAGTTAAGCGAACGGAGAAGCAAAATAGCAGCGCGGCTGTGAGAAATCTTCCATCCGCTCCGGGGGAGTCACAAACGACCAAGAACCTTCCAAACGAATCGATCTCACCTTCACAGGAGCTCCGGGATGAGCGGCACAGCAAAACCAGTCATCTATTCCATTCTTGCATTTCTTTCAGCGAGCCTCTAACTGCTTACAGATCGAGGCACTGCTTCTTTTATCATTTGACCTAATCTTTCTGGTACCTTGTATCATTATGGCATTATAAGGGCTATTTGCCTGCTGGAATTTTTCCTTCTTTAGTGATTTGGGGGATTGGACAAAAGGGAGTTTTTTCATGCAAGACCCCATTGGTAGGGTTTTGCTCCTTCCTGGAAAAAATGGTCACAGGGAAGAGCTGTGCAGTGTCTGCTTAGTTGGGGAGTTTGCTTTGATTCTTGATAATGTGAAATATCTCTCAACTCACATGAATCATGTAGAATTTGAACATACAAACACTGGGAAGATTGCAGACTTATGGCAACAGAAAAGTGTTGGCTTTTTCTAGGTACTGTCCCTTTTTGAAGTACTAATGGCTTTGAAGTACTAATGGCTAACTGAATCATAGTACAGTATTGTCATTAAACATAGTATACCTAGACATCTGCTGTCCCAGAAACTTGCTGATTGACTTCATTTCAGGCCTGTATCTTCCAAATGCATTGCTCCTTGGCAAATGAATTTAATGACCAGGCATAAGAATTAATGTTATATTTGATAAGGGGTAATTAACAACATTTAAAATATTCAGCACTTAAGTTTTGAATTAGTGTAATGTTCTGAATATTTACTTGAAGTCATGTATTCAATCCAATTTGTTTTTAGGCAAGTGTAGGATTGTATAGTAGCTTCATATTTGTCCTTTTATATTTTCTTATTTGCAAAAATAAACTCTGAAAGTTATTCTGATTAGGATCTGGAGCCCTTGTGGGTGCTGTGCTAATGTACACAGAGAATTCTATGGAGAACCTGAGCCAAATCTTTATAAGATTTCTGTTTTTTGGGAAACAAGCAGAGTTTAAAATAGAGTATATCACTTAATTTTGCCTCTTGATGACAATGCAGATGTCCATGCTCTTTTTGTGGCAACAGTATTGGTTTATTATTGGTAGACTTCTTTCAGAATATTTGCTCAACTTTCCAATCTAGCAAAGTGCCCTGGGACTTCCTGGTTGTGTCTCCTACAAGAATTAATTAATCAGATCAAAATTTGATTTTTTTTTCAGAATTAATATCAAAAAAATCAACAAAATGCTGGGATATTAAATTATCTAAAGTCAAGTCCTTACTTAACAACAGTTATTTGTTGTTTTCTTTGGTGATGTTTTGTAGTGTGTAGGCTACATTTGTATAGTGGAAGCTCTTCTTAGATTAGATATCTTCTGAAATCTATTCCTTACAGTTCTTTGAATCATTAATATCCCATCCACAATTTAACTTGGTCCTAAGTATATATGAAAGGTGCTTGCCATGATCATCAACTCAAATTGAACTGTTTGGACTTAAAAATAAAAACCCACCACCTAAAACTATAGAGGTCAGTGAGCTCAGAGTGAATAAAAGCCTTTCTGGTTTTGATCTCATACTGTCACCTGATCTTTCCAGTTTTTCCAAACTTAGAATTGACGCTAGGTTTTGCCCAGTTTTTTTCTCCGTGATAAAAATTGCTCCACAGAAAAGTAGACCTAATTCAATTCAAAAGATGGCACTTCTGGCTTGTCACCTATTCCTCTTCACCCAGGGAAAAACTAGAAAAGACTGTGGCTAAATATGAAGCACTTTTGTGCTGAAGCACTCATCAAATGGCTCTCCTGGTCTGCCATTTTTAAAATCTGTATCTGGAATTCTTCCACGAAAGTACTCCATGCAAGAAGATTTTGCTGTTGTTCCTGATGTTAGTGAATACATTTCATCAGCTGAGTGCCATTATCAGTGACTTGCTATCATTTATATAGCACTTCTTAAAGAAATGAAGTTCTTTGCAGTCATCATCTCCATATTCCATTAGGCAATGAACATTTCTGTTCCTCTTTTACAGAGAGAAAAATTGGGGCTGAAAAAGAGCTCTGCAGAAGTCTAGCACATGATTCAACAGCTGAACTATGATTTAAAATGAGCTCCATATAACAACATAATACACTGATTCATACTGTTGTTTCCCTTAAACTTGATTTAGTTTATTCTCACCAAGAGATTGTGGAATTGGGATTAAAGGCTGAATGCAGCAGCAGCAAAAGACATTTATTCTTTCCTGACAATCATTATAATAGTGGAAGGAGCCCTGGACCCATAAACGTGCATTCCCTTTATCATATCTTCTTCCAATCTCATAATATTCCTTTCTTATTAGTAGGTCCAAATGCTTTGCATTTTCTCACACAAGCACACTTCTTGCCAAATTGAGATCAAAACCCAGGAGTCCTGTACTACCTGCAACAATCCCTCAGCTCTCTGGAGACCATTTTGTTTTCAGATGTTCTCTCTCCCTCCCCTGCTTCTAGAAAGTGTCATTAGAGGTGTGTTTCTCTGCTTTTTTATTCCCTCCCACCTTGCTATGCAATACTAAGCAGCCTGTTTATGAGGGATACCATCCATGGCTTTCAGGAAACTAACGTCCATTTCTCCCTCTTGCTTCCCTGTGGACAGATTCTCTGCTGAGATCAAGATATCTAATTCCTACCCCCATCCCTGGTTCCTCATTGCTTACTTGCCTCACCAACCTCTATGAAAAAAAAACAGTGAAAAGGAACCCCTCTGACCTACTAGGGATTTCCATCTGATACCCCACAGCTGAGCTTCTCCCCACCAAGAGGACCAACGTGCATCATTCTGAACAGATGCCACTTCTGATGACCCCTGAGTACTGACCTCTCCCACCCCAACTTCTCCAGGTCTCTGGCTCTTATTTCAGATATGTGGGAACATCTGAGGAAAAAAAACTGATTTTAGGAATGCTAGGCATGGCCCCTACCTCATTTGCACTCAGGAAGTATCGGTCTGGATCTTGTGGACATCTGCGCATTTTCAGTAGTGTTGCCATTTCTAATGGAGGGGGAGAGAGGAGTGGAGAGGATCATGGTTGGTCCCAGGGGAGAGAGGAAGAGAGACACATGCAGGCATAACTAGGTAACGGTTTGGTATCCACGTCCGGTGATTTATAGCTACGTTGGGCCTATTCCATTGGGAAGATTGCAAGCCACACAGATTACACTGCAGAAGAAAGGAACCAAAAGTGATTACCTCCACTCAATCAGTCCTCCTCAGGGAATTACTCCCACATCTGAGAGATGCTCAAAGACGAAATTCAAGCCTGGACTTTGTCCCTTAAAAAAAAGCTCCAAGAGGAAATGGATTGTCGGCAGTCCTAGATGATCCACCAAGGCATCACAGCCAGCCAGGCCAGAGAAAATCTCTTTAAGCTGCAAACAAACCAATGACAATAGTTGCCAAGATGCAGCTGCTCCTGAAGTGAGGATCTGGCAGTCATTTTAACAGCCTGAACAACCAGGAGCAGAAGAGAATTTTACAGTTGGTGAGTGGAAAGGTGATGGTACATTTTTTACTACCTAGTCAAACCCTGTCATTTCATTCAGATTCGGATACTTTATTGGCCAAGCATGGTTAGACATGCAAGGAATTTGACTCTGGGACAGCAGCTCTCAGTATGCTTGCAAGATAACAGTAAATAGAATAATAATATAGCAATAAATTAAATTAGAGTAAATTGTGGATTCAAAGTATGCATCCAGTAGAAAAGGAATGTTATGAAGTGCAGAATTAGAATCACTATATACTGATATGAGAACACTTTCAAACTTCCACAGTGGACTGTCCAACTGTAGCACGGTATAACTCACCAGGCCGTGTGCAATTCATGAGTAGCTGCAGTTTTGTAATGTAGCCAATGTTTTGCATGTTGAAGGTGTCAAGTCTAATCTGTAACCTCTCTGCCAACCCCAAGAATCTCAGGTAAGGGGCCTTAGGAAGAAGGTTCCTTGCTAGAACCCCCAGAGATAGTTCAACACCCAACATAGTTGAGATAGTTCAACACCCAACATAGTTGAGATAGTTCAAAACTCAACATAGAAGATTTTTATTCATAGAACAGCTTCATGCAATCAAATTTAACAACATCTAACATTCTCAGTGATTTTTGAATCTGTACCCAATATAAAAAATAAAGGTTTCCCCTGCCAGTTGTGGCTGACTCTAGAGGGCAATGCACATCACTGTTTCCTAGCCAAAGAGCCAGCGTGTCTGAAGACACTTCCAGGGCCGTGGCCGGCATGACTATATGCCAAGGCGCACAGATGCTGTTACCTTGCCCAAGAAAAGTGGTACCCATATATTTACTTGCATTTTTGCATGCTTTCAAACCGATAGGTTGGTAGGAGCTAGTCAGACAACGGGAGCAGACCCCATTACGTGGTGGTTCTTGGGTCTTGAATTTGAGCTGCTGACCTTCCAACTGACGAGCCCAACATCCTAACCACTCACGCCACTGCGCCCCATGCAGTCAATATGTTCACCCCAAATATCTTCCAGAACTTAAATGTACCAGAGGAAAATTGGTTTGCTTTTGGATTTGAATGCTGCACCCAATATTTCCCTCCAGCAGAGGGAAGATTTCTCTTCTTGGATCACTACGCAGGAGTTTGGTTTTAGTTCTTACAGCTTCTAAATTTCCTCCTCCTCAGAATAAAAAACTATAACAAGCATCATCTTACAATACCCACTAAATAAAGCATTCCCATTTATGTAGCTATGAAAATTTTTTAACTATGAAATCAGTGTTTCGACTGGCTGCTCCTTTCTCATTTGCTTTAGGGAAAAGAGAGGGAGAGTTCAGGCTGGAGATCACATTTCCAGTCTACCAGTGTTTTTTGCCCTTTCTGCCAGTCCCTCTTTTCTGCTATTGGACCCTTGACTCATGAGGACCCTCATAATACTTGAAACAAACTTTTTATAGTGAACTAACCTGGCAGATGTTGCCAAGTTGGGAAAATATGATTTATGAGGTTGGCTGTAATTTGGGAAATAACAAATTTGGACAAACCAAAGTCACTTCTGGATACAAGGCTGCTTTTGCTTAGGCTAAAGAGCCCAGATCATGGATGGCATGATTTTTTAGTGGATGGCATAATTGCCAAGTAATCTTTGATTTAATTATGAACCTTTGATTCATAATTGCCAAGCAACTCATGCTTTTCTGCCAGATCTGCACCATTTGTAGACTGAATGCACTCCCCTATCTTAAGAGATCGCTCCATTGTTTTTTTCTATATTGTGGAAGGACATAGGATACATTGGAGAATAATTGTATTGATTATAATTAAATTTTAATTTTTAACTTACATTTAAATTTAATGATACTCCCTCTACCAACTATACTCACTGTTTGGAGTGCAGCAGGAATAAACCGTTCAGTCCCACGATGACTGTCCACCACTATCCTCTGCTTTCATAGACTGACAATTTCCATTTTTAAAAAACATATTAGCCTGTCTTCAACTGCCCAAAACATCCCACCGAGGGCTCCCTAAATCAAAACATGGAGAATATTTCTGCTGCTGCTGCTTCTTGGTTGCTCTTGCAATTTATTCTGAGCATTCCTGGGTTTTTGCTGTATCCCCTCACCCGCCCCTTTTAACTTCTCCTGTTTCATGTAAGCTCTTGTTGCTCTGTTTCTTTCCTGACTCTCACATGAATTGACAACATTCCCACTTTGTTCTCTCATTATTTCACACATATAAAACATACTCAATGTATCTGCTTCTTATATTCTTTCCTTCCTTGGTGGGATGTTTTCTAGCCTTCACTTTTATGCCAGCATCATTGCTATTGTTATGTTTTGACCCCCTTCATTGGATCTTACCCAAATGCCATTGTGCCTTTGAATTTTACTTTGGAGAATTTCCCCTGACTGTCCTAGTTTGTGCATATAAACGCTTGCTGTGCTTATCTGAATTGGGGAGGAGGAAGTCATCCCTTATTTGAAGCTGGGCTGAAAGCCCCTATGTGCAAATAATATTGCATTCGGTTTCTACAAATTCATTTCACCCCATCAATGAAACATCTTCTGTGACATGCTGGAGCCAGTCAGAAGTTATTTATTTAATTATTAAATTTATATTAAAGTGGAACTCATGGCAGTTGCAAATAATGGGATGGGGAGAGAGGCATTGCTCAGGAAACTACAACTTTCTTCTCCAACTTACCCTCCAAACATGCAGATTTATAGTTCACTCTCTGCTTTTATGGAGAGCACCTGATTGAAGAAAGCTGCTCTGTGCCATCTAGCTTGAGAAATAGGCCTACCACTGTGTGTGGAGTATGCACTCAAAGTTTAAAGATATATATCCACAGGACGAAAAGACATGCCTCAAAATAATCATATGCATTTCCCTCCAGAAACAAGGGAAACCAATACTGCTAATAAGTCTTGGCTATAGTAATTTTAAGCCCTTAATTTCTTGGAAGTCCCAAGAAGCTCAATATTGAGAGGTCTTAGATAATTTGCAAATAATAATAAACTGTGGGTCTAGTGTCAATTAAAGCACAGGCTATAGCATATTGTATGCAGTGACTGAGAAAACCTGGAGAGCTTATTTATTTTAACATCTTTATAGTGGTTTAATATTAGAACATTTCATTTCATGGTTTGCCAATGCAATGGTCAGTCAGTTATTGTAATGGTCTTAAGATCTTTTGCTCTGATGTAGGGTCAGACAGAAAGGACGTACCTTATATCTGACATTAAAATGGAAGTTGGAAATTGCAATGACAAAAATATAGTAAATAAAAGATGTTTTATTTTAATTATTCAATGTGAGTGTTTCTTCACTGAGTGGATCTTCCTTTGAAGAAAGTTAATCTGAATCCATTTCCAGCAATTATTTACTTTCAACATTTCCTCATAATTATGAACCAATAATATGTTGGGATACTTAAGACTAAGGCATACAGTGATGCAAGTGGTTTAAGATGCTGGGTTTGCTGGTTGGAAGGTCAGCGGCTCAAGTTCAAAAACCAAGAGCTGCTGCATGATGGGGTGAGCTCCTGTTATCTGCCTAGCTCCTGACAACCTAGCAAATTGAAGGCTTGTTATGTAACATGTAAGTAGATAAATAAGTGTAAAATATTATGTAAAACTATGTAAAATGCAAGTAGATAAATAAGTGTCTTAAAAATTATGTAAAAATGCAAGTAGATAAATAAGTGCAACCTTTGATGGGAAAGGTAATAGTGCCTGTGTGGCTTGGTGTATAGTCATGCCAGCCGCCTGACCACAGAAGCAGCATCAGACAAACACTGGCTCTTCTGCTAGGAAATGGAGATGAGCACCACTCCCTAGAATCAGCCACAAATGGCAGGGGAAAACTTTAGCTTTTATCTTTTTTTAAACTTAAGACTAGTACTGTTTACATGAGAATTGCTCATAGATGGTTACCTTTCTGTATTTTATAAATCCCAATTCACTTTTAAAATCCATCCTGCTCTGTAAGGAATTCCTTAGAATAGAATTTGAATGCATAGGAGATGCATGCAAAAGAAGGATTTATCCTATCATATTCATGAGTGGAAACAGATTTTGTACTAGAAAAGCAGAACATTCAATAATAGAAGAGTTGCACACTAGGATGGAATTGATGGTTTTATTCTCTTTCAAAAAGCTTTTGAACCCCAACCGGGATTCATCCTCAGAAGGAGCAAGAAAAAAGCCACACATACAAGAATACAAAAAGAATCACACAGTATTTTCTATTTCCGTTTATATACACTGCTACACTACCTTTTTATTAATATATCTCCCTTTTTGCCTACCTTGACCCCTGTACACTTTTGAATCTTTGCTATTAATTAATTCTTGGGTCACCAAGCACCTGCAATCCTCCCCAAATTATTTGGACTGACGTCAATGTGGAGGTGCTGGAATAACAGGCGCAGCCAGCCAGCCTTACTTCTGCCATTATATTATTTCCCTCGTTACATTAAATTGAGGCTGGTGATAGCCTCATGCACCTCTCCCTAAAAAGGGGAGAACTGAGATCATTCTGTCATTTTGGAGATTATATGCCAGTACTGCTTTTCCCACTCTTTTGTTGACTATGATGGTCACTCCATTTCTTCTCAGGGATTCTTGTCCACAGTAGTAGATGTAGTGGTCATCTGAATTAAATTCTTCCATTCCTGTCCATTTGAGTTCACTGATTCCCAAGAAGTCGACATTCAATTTCACCATCTCATGTTTGACCACATCCAGCTTACCTTGATTCATGGATCTCACATTCCAGGTTCCTATGCATCCTTCCAGCTTTGGCCCAGCTATTTCACTCTTTCTGGAGCTTCTTGTAATTTCTTCGGGTGTGAGAGGCTCATCTTCTGGTGTCCTATCTTTTAGCCTTTTGTGCTTTTTAAGGGCACAGCTTCAATTAGCAGCAAGAGACCATGCACAGCCAACCATAATGCGGCACAAGGAAGGCCAGCACAGCTGTTATCATCCCTTTCAACATCAAAGCCTCTTCATCATCCTTCAAGCCCTACCAAAGGCCTTAATTTTTCCTCACAGAACGAGACAGCCGACGGCAACGAGCCATCCAGAAAGACGACGGGAGCTAATGGCCCTTCCGCTTCGGTCGCCCCAGGTTTAACTCCAGGCAAAAGCCCGCTTCTCGGCGCTCCCCCAGCGGGGTTCGGGCTCCGAGACCCCGGCCGGCGTCCTGTCGCTGACCGCAGCCTCTGGAAATCTCCCGCCAAATCCGCGGGGGAGACGCCAGCGGGAGTCTTCCCCCTCCGGCGAGGAGGCCCGTCAGGAGCCGCGCGCCCCCATTCAAACGTCCCCCGTCCGGCGCCGGTTTCCGCCTCGCTCCGAGCCCCGCGCGAAGAGACGCTTCCCCCTCCTCCTCCCGCGGCACGGACGCCGCGCGCCCCCGAGACTGAGTAAGCCCTAAGCGACGGGGATGGAAGGTGCCCCCCGTTGCCTGCCGGCCGGCTCACCTGACAAAAGCAGCGCTGCTCCGCCGTCGGGCCTTCCGCGGAAGTGCCTCCCAAGAGCAGGGCGAGAAGCAGCAGTGGCAGCGGCCGTCGAGGAAGCACCGGCGACATGTCGCCTCTCCCTTTGCCAAAGCGAGCCCAGACGGCAGGCCTTCTGCTCCGCCGGGCGGACACGCCTCCCGCCGCCGCACCTTCCCTCGGGCGGAGCGTCCCCTTTCAGACGGAGGGGACGTGCGGCGCAGCCCGCGCGCAGAAAGAGGCGTCGCGGCTTTCGCCATCCGCCCTGGGAGGGCCCCGCTGGGGAACGGCGAAGCGGGAGCCTCGCCCACCGCTCGTCCTGCCTTGCTGCGGCCCACCCTGCCCAGCCCTCCCGAGGTGGGAGCGCCGGGCTGAACTCGCTGCGCCGGCCGCGCTCCGGACGTCGGGCGGGACGTGCAGCCCGGGTCGAAGAAAAGCCTTCGGAGGCCGCGGGCGGGGTCGGGACGGCCTCGTCCCCGGGCAAAGGCGCGCCTCAGAGTCGTCTAGTTCTGGATGAAGGCGGCAGCCTGCGCGCGTTACTCCCTTTTGTAAAGTGAAAACCCCCAGACGTTTCCAGCTTGATAACCTCTAACCTCCCAAATCCTAAGCCGGTTAAGAAATAACATCAAGTCCCATTTAAACCGGAAATAAACACTGAAATATGGTCAGTCAACAAGAGGGCAGAAGTAACTTATAAGAGGAAGCAGTAAGAGGGAAAAAAGTAAAGGACAGATTCCGAAAAGATTGCAATAACAGCTAACACAGTATCCATCTTGAACAGAAGAGTTTTTGTAACAAGTTGCAAGTCCCATCCTCATCTCAAAATTCTGAGGTAAACCATGGTTGTTGTTCAGTTGCGCAGTCATGTCCGACTCTTCGCGACCCCATGGACTGCATTACGCCAGGCCCCCTGTCTTGCACTGCCTCCCGGAGTCTTCCCAA
>JANHZU010003229.1:451185-472853 GCA_032468055.1 Acrochordus granulatus
GGCAGAGCTCTCATCTTCATTAGAGCACACAAGCCCCCCAACCACAGCAAGGTGGTGCCTCACTGGGGGGTTTCAAACAATAGCTTGGCATGAATGTTACAGATTTGTTCCACGGTTATTCCCACTGCTGTATTGAAGCTGTTTTTTTTAAATTTTGAATCCAGTTTATCATTTATTTGTTCGTTCTGTATGTCACATCTAAGTAGATATTTATAGATTTTGTTTTACCTCAACTTTATTATTTTTGTAAATTTCTCAAGGCAAACATTCCTAATGTTCCTTCCTCCTATTTTCCCCACAATAACAACTCTGAGGTGAACTGGACTAAGAGTGACTGGCCCTAAGTCACCCAGTTGGCTTTCATGCCTAAGGTGGGACTAGAATTCACAATCTTCTGGTATTTCCTAATAAGTGGTCTTTATTTCACATAAGCATTTCAAAATCTTTCATTTTTATTAAAAGTCCTTCCCTCCTTTGTGAAATCAGATTTTCTTCTTCAGCAATTTGTAAATAGGTCAACCATGCCACACTCTGGCCTTCACTCAGTATTTGTTGCTGTGTCTTTAGCAGTTCATGGGCCCAGGAGGACTATTTCTGCCTATAAACTTACACTTTTGTTACTGCAGTAGCCAGTCTTGTAGCAGGAAGAACTGGAAAGCACCATCTTTGGTTCAGATGGCCTCAGCTGTGGCTGTGGATGAGAGGAAGGCTGTGTGACATTTCCTTCTCATACAAACATAGTAGTAAACCCAACTTATGAAACAAAGAATGGTTAGAAATCGCCTGCTCAAAAGAAGAGGGCAAGTCCACTTCGTACACATACACACACCCTCAATAAGGATTTTACTTGCAGCTGCTCAAGACCGGATGCCAGTTGAACAGAACACTGAATCTTGTCCTGCTAGCCAGGATTTTTCAGTGCTTATTTAACCAAAGGGACTGGATGGGTTTTTCTGTAGAATGTGTTTTCCACCTGAGACTTGGATCCATGTCTTTCCTGGTACCTGCAGACAACCAGGCAGGCATTCAGGGGCTGGATTAAGAAAACTGCCAATGCTTTTTTGAGGGAGGGAATAATGTAGAGGAAATACTGTATCATCTTTTGAAGAAAGCTTCTCTGGATCTAGCCATTTTTGATATCTTCTATCTGGTTTCTAATCTCCCCTTTAAGAGGAAAACTGCTGAGAAAGTAGTTGAGACTCACCTTCAGAAAATCTCAGAAAAAAATAAATTATCTAGATTCCTGCCAGATTCAAAACCATCAGGAAATGGCATTGGTTGTGGATAATCTTCACTGGGCCCTCCATAAGAGAAATATGCACTTCCAGTCCTTTTGGACCTTTCAGCAGCATATTATAGCATCAGTCATGGTATCCTGCTGGATCATCTGCAGGTGTTAGAAACTGGAGCATCCAGTCTGTAATGGTGGGGACAGTAATCAAAGCTGTGGTTGCCCTAGTGTGGGGTACTAGAGGGTTCAGGCCTCTTTCTCTTATTATTTAACATATATGAAGTTGCGAGTGGAAATAATTCAACAGTGCAGAGGAGATGCCATCAATATAGTGACAATATTCTGCTAAACATTGCTACCTTGGAGTGAGCCAGAGATGCCATGGAGCCAACTTTTGTTTAGTCATAATATACTGAATTCACCACAATAGGCTAGATTTGCAGAAGGTCCTACATCTAAGGAAGCTAAACAAACACTAAACTATTCTAGTCAGAGAATGTTATATCAGATTATTGGCCAGGAATGCAATTGAACATTGTTTGGTTGATTAAATGCTCCCATGTACTATCCTGGAAAACAAGTCAACTATTGGAACACAAAGGATAATTTTTGAAATAGAATTAAAACCAAAATCTCTTCCTGGTTTCAATTCAATTTAGTATACTATTTTATTATAATATTTTGAAGACAGATCATTGTAGCCAAGCTATTGAGGGAAGGAAGGTTGAAGTTACATTTGAGAGGCTCCTTTCTAAACTACAAGGGTTCACACACTGTGCTAATCTAAAATTAGTGATGTATCAAGCAATGACACACCATTTTCATAACTTGCCCTCCTTACCTCCCTCCTGAGAATGCCTCTGCAGATTGTTTAGACAAACTTCCCTGAATAAAAAACAATTGACTAGCTTTGTGCAATAATTTAAGCCAAAACCAGGTTTATGAGTTACCCCTTCTACATTCAGAATACACAACATTCGAAAGCAAGTGTATTCATTGTCATAGACAATGTTCTGACAACCCATGTTGTAGTGCACCCATTATGCTTTGTTTGATTGGATTTGTTATATTGTATGAACATGGCCCCTATGCTTTCTAAGTGATGGTTAAAAAGTGTGATGTGAATCCATGTGACTATGATTTATTTCATATATTTATATGACAGATAAGCACACAATGGCTTACCATGATTATATACCCAATCTCTAAATCATAATAGTTCTTTCAAATTCTGTCTTCCACACAGTAAAAGTAATGATACATTTGAATTAAACCTTTATATTGGACTTGATTATCAAACTGCAAGTAAGCAGAGTAACATGGTATCATATATATATATAATTTCCTTCTACGCTGGCTTAGTTTGTCGTATGAATATACCTTAACAATGCGGTATGAACCAGGTCCTAATTTGACATATTTAGTTTTAGGATACCAGTCCAGTGATTACAGTTTGTATCCACAGTTTATGGTTGAATGTAATAGGTAATCTAGCCAGTTGTGGTTTAGTCAACTAATATTTATTAAACATAGAATAATTTATCATGATGCACAATTCAGTCAGTGACTTGGTATGTGTTAAGTCATAGTTTTTGCACTGGAATGTCACGTGAAACATGAGCCAAACCCAATAAATCACAAGATAACTTAGGCAATGTGTGCCACTATCACAGCAGTTTGAATGTTGGACTGAGATAAGAGTTCCTGTTGAAATGTAGAGTTCACTTTGTGACTTGCTTTTTCTTGGCTAAACCTACCACCCAAAATTACTGTGAGGACAAAATGAGGGCTGATCCCACATATCCTCCCATGAAATGAGCTCCTTGGTCAATTATGGAAGCAGATCTAATAAACAGACATATCACTGCACGAACTAGTTTGCTCAGATGCAGCCAAAGTATAACTTGCTTGTTTGCAATTGGGTGCCTTGTGTAAACCTCGGGAAAGCATGATGTGTGTTTTAGTAAGCGGTGCATGCACTCTGCTGAATCGATTTATTTAAACTCATGAGCCAGATCTGAGCCTTTCTGTATGAAAGGGAAGATACCTGTCCACTAGGAAAGGTGACCCAGTGCATTGCCAGGCGCGATAGTGCCTTCCTGGATTGAATGGCTCGGTATGTCGGCAGAGGCAGCGGGCGCCGTTCCTGCGCCGGACGGGCTCCGTCGACGCGCGGGTTACGCTCGATGGCGAGCCCGGATCCCAAGGGCAAGACGCGCGAGCCTGCATCTGACTCCGTCGCGGGTCGCTTGCTGACCCAGGAGACCGAGGGGAGGAAGACGCTCCCCTGACTGCGTGATTGATGACTGTCGCAGGCTGCAAGGCGGGAGGGAGCGAGGGAGGCGGAGTAGCTTCTCAGAAAAAGGGGAGCGGGGAGAACCAAAGCCGTCTCGGCACTGAACCTGGTTTGCGAGTGGCGGAGCAGGGCTTCCCTTTCGCGTTCGTGGCAGCGCGCTTGCGGGGGAAGGGTGCAACTCATTCGCCCCACCCAGATTTTGGCTTCTGATTCCCTCTCCCCCTCTACAGGGCGGGAGCCGGGCGGTGAGGCAGCGATCGATTGGCCGAGGCCGAGGGGGGCGCTGGTCCGCCGGGAGGAGGGGATGGCCATCGGACCGGGGTCCCGCCTGGATGGGCTCCGCGTCGCGGGCGTGCTCGCTGCCCCGGCCGAAAGAGCAGCACCAGGCAGTTAGAGGGAGGTGAGTACCCTGCGCGGATGAAGCTGGTCTCCTGAAGCCCCTCCTCTCCCAAAATATGTGTTGGGGGATGGCTTTAAGCCGAGGGCGACGAAGCTTCGGCGGCTTGTCAAGGCGACCCGACCGTCAGCTGGCTTGCCTCTTCGCCAAGGGCAGTAGGAGCGTCTCTGGGCGAGGAAAGAAGCGGAGCGAGGTGGGACTTTACGGCCGCGCTCCCGGAGGTCGCGGCCCGCCGCGGAAGAGGCCCTCGGGATCCCTGCTTCCATCGCCGGGCTTTGGCGGGCAAAAGACTGAGGGCAGTCGTCGCCCTTTCGGCGGCCCTCTCGTTCGGAGCGGAGAAGGTCCCTCGGCCGCGGGACAGCTGCATGCGTGGAGGCAGTCGCAGTAGGAGGACGCCGGGCACACTTCTGTTCGCGTGCGTACGTGCGCCTGCACTATACGAGTCAAAAGATGGGACGCCCCCTCCCTCCCAGGTGTTCCTGGAAAACGTCTCAGTAAAGATGTGGCGAGAGCAAGTCCGGAGAATTTGGGAAAAGGAACTGTAGCCTCAAAGAAAACATAAGTGCTCGACTGAGGGCATGAAACTCAGGGCATAATTGAGCAAAGATTAAAGTCTAAACTAGGGAAAATGAATATATTTTAGAGACCTTGCCAAAACCTCTTTTTAATTTATTCTTTTAGGTATGGTCAGCAAGGAATAGATTAAAATGAATGGTTCTGCTTAACCACTGGAAAAACTCATTTGGTCCTGATTTGGATTATTATGATATCAGTCCCTGCAGATGAAGCACACCTGCCACATTTGATGTTAAAAAAATTATATCCTACAATTAGAATTTGACATTTGAAACTACCCAAGCTGGCTTATGTAACAAACACAACCCACTCGTGAAACAGGACCAATGGCTACAATATTAAAATTATCAGGTATTGTGAGCCATGACTAAAGACACTTCAAAAAGGGGAGAAAAGTCCATGGCAATAGGTTACTATTTGAAAAGAGGCACATATTCAGAATTATAACCACAGTTAGTGGCTGTGACTGAGCAGAAGATTGACATTTCCTATGAATGTTCCCTGGAAGGAGGCAGGAGATAGAAACAGGCCTACCCAGCTTGGTGAATGGGGCAGAAAAATAAGGGAGGGAGCCATCCTATTTCTTTACCTGTCGCTTCAGTCCAAGGTTTCTTTCAACTGAAGGAAGGTGTATAAAAATCTCTGATTCTGGATTGTGCAGCTGCATGAATCAGTTTCAGTCTAACCTGAAAACCTCTCTAACAGCTGTTTCTCTGGGTTGTGGCTTTGTATAGGACCCATCACTTCAGGAATCTGTTCAGCTTCCAGATTGCTGTGCACACATCACAGTAAGTTATGTTTTGAGTTCACCTAACATACTTAGCCGCAAAGAAACAAAAAATACTTTGCATGTTGTGATGTATGAATCCAGAGACAGCAGAGTGCTAGCACATTCAGATTGCCATGAAACAAATCATGCTGGCTTATAGCTATGTTTGTCTAGCCTCATCCCAGCCCATACTTCAAGAGCAAAGTGCTCTTTTCTGAGGCTGTCTCTTGCCTGAATTTGGAGCATCCATCATTTCTGATGTGTTCACCCAACAAGGAAAACTATCCAAACACATTTAAGCCTACTATATTGTGCAGATGCATCTTGTGTGGCTAAGTATGATTTATATGTGTATGTCTGTATACATAATTCAGAAAATTGTATACACTGAGGAAACCATGGGAAATTAACCAAAGGTACATGCTATGCAAACCCTGTGGTTGCCTGTTGAAATCCTTTCCACCTGTGATAGAAAATTAATCTCTGACAGGCACTATTATATCATTTTTAATACTTCCCAATTTTTGTTTACGTGGCCAATATATTTAAAGTTATTGGTAGACTGTTAAAACAGATTGCAATATGTAAACTTTACTTCTCTTTCAATCACACAATGATTCTGTTCGAACTGAACAAAAAGAAACAAAATTGCCTTCCATCCAAATAAGAAGACTTAAATGTTTATATGCTTGACTGTACTGTGTATTGTGTTTTTCTGATCTGTAAAAGATGAAAATGATGCATTGGAATATATGGAAAAGGATGCTAATGGATGATTAATAAAGGATGATAATGATGCATAGGAATATATTTTATGCCTCAGTAAGTTAAACTATTGTTTTTTCTTTGATTTGCAAATCCTCTCAATACCCATTAAGAATATTTTGTAACAACTGGCCAAATCTAATTGTGTAAGATTGAAGCAACAGGTATTCTGTTCTGCTGGAAGAGTAGTAAGCTTTCTGTTCTGCTGGAAGAGTAGTAAGCTTTTTTTCCCACTGCTTAAATATACTGTACTGTAATTGTTAGATCTAAAACTATAATGTTTCATATATGAGGGTTGAATGAAAAGTAATGCCTCCATGGGCAGAGACTGGGTTGCTGTCTATGTAGCCAGGTGTTCTGACTTCTGATTGTCTGAACATGAGCCTACTCAGGCTCTGCTCAGTTGCCTGTGATCTATTTTGCTTCTGAAGATGCCAGCCAGATTTGCTGGAGAAATGTCAGGAAAACTGTTCTTCAATCCATAGTCACTAAAACCTGAAGCCCAATACTGCCCACAAGTACCAGCTGTGAAGCTTATGCCAGTATAATGCCCCCAATGCTTATAAATCATTTACAGATGGTAGTACTGACATGTTAGAATTGTGAAGTGTTCTTTAGCATTTGTTCTTTCACATCAGTTACTGTGAAGAAAAGGTTGTATTGCTTTTGTTTGTGAAATGGGAGCCATGCAGTGAGTATTCAGGAGTAAGTTTTAAGCAATGCATCATGGTTGCTTTTTTGACTGCTGAAGGAGTGCTTCCAGTTGAAATTCACCATTCAGTGCATGTTGTTTATGCTAATTTCTATGTTGATCTGAATGCTATGTATCTCTGGGCCAAAAAATGTAAATATGGAAAGCTGGTTTATGTGATTAAGTACAAAATGAATGAATGACCTGTGATAGCAGACAACAAGTTTCACATGAAAAACGTTGATGAACTGATTAAGGACCCAGATCACCCACAGGGAAATTGTTGTCAAAAATTTAGCATTTCACAGCAATGTGTGGATCACATTATTGATATTTTTTTATATTGAAAATATAAAGCTTTAAGAATTGAAATGTGCCTGAAATTGCCATACATTCTTCACCATTGAAGGTGATGAATTTCTTCGTAGCATCATCACAACTGATGAAAGATAGACTAATCATTATAACTTGGAAACTAAGTGTCAGTCCATGGAATACCATCACAAAGATCCACCCATGGAAAAAATGTCAGGAGTTAGGGCTTTAGTAGAAAGCTCATGGTCACAATTTTTTGGAACACATGATATTAACCATATTGATTGCCCTGAACCTGGCATTATCATCAACTTAGAGCACTACACTGAAACATTCAAAACTTTGAAATAACAAGCAAGGTTCTAAAGGAATTTTTGCTACAAAATACCACTCAAGAAACAATTGTAAAACTGAATCTGATACAGCTCAGACTTGATGCCATGTTTCACCTATCCCCCCAATTGAAGGAATCCTTTATGGGCAACTGTTTGGCTCAAATCAAGAACTAGAAAGGATTGTCAGGTCTGGTTGAAAAGACCAAATATTAAGTTATTTTGTGTCAGCTTTAAGAAGCGTGTCCATCATTGGCAGTAGAGTTTAGGGAGTGGTGATGTTTATGTGGAGAAGGAAAGAGGGGTGATAGAAAGAGCTTATTACAAGGATTACTTTCTTGTTTGATTTATTAAGCTATCCCTATTTAAATTAAAATTATGGTGGTGGAGCATGCTTTTCATTCAGCTCCCTTCTGTCTGTATCAATGTAGCTCCTCAAGTGGGGCTTTCTTTGGAGCTATATATACACTGATGGGATTTGGAAGCTAATTGTAAGATTAAAGCCTTCTCTTAGAATTATATGACTGTATGGCATTCCAGAAGTTTTAGGATAATGATTTGCTCTCTGTTTTCCTGATTTGTCTGGAAGCTCTGACAGTGTTTCTCAACCTTGTCAGCTTTAAGATGGGTGGTCTTCAAAATTCCCCAGTCAGCATGGGGAAATTGCATTGCTTAGTGATGGGATTGCCAGTCCTAATTATAGTTAAGTGAGGAGTACTGTACTTGGTCCAGTGATTTATTGCTCATTCTGTAAGAGGAGATTGCCAATGATGACAACAACAATGATGATAATGATTTCCTCTTGTACCTGTCAGTTCAGGTGTTCCAAGAAGATAGGCACAAGTAGTGAAGGCAAGGGCATGTCATACAAACTATGCTGGAGGTCTTCTCCACTTTGCTAGCCCTCTGGGAAGGAAGGAGTGGAAGGACTTTGCACATTTAGCAGAGGAAAAAGGATGAAGGGAGCTGGATTAGGCTGATGGTTTAGAATTATTTCAAAGGATTTCTGAACAAAGAATGGGAACAGAATGTCTTTTGCTAAGTAGCAGTAATGTACAGGAAAGTTGATTTCAGTTCAGGTTAAAGGCAAATGTTAGAATAAACTTTCTAGGAAAACTGTGAGTCAGCCTGTTGAGCTTTCAAGAAAAGGGTGAGCAAACTCATGAAGTGGTCAACTGCAAAAAGTTGCACAACTTGAGATACCTATTTTTTGTGAGTAGGAGTTGGGGGTTATATGCTACAATGCTATATTTTAATCTTTGTACACAGAGAGTCACCTGTGTGAGATGGTCAGTCATACAAATCATATAAATAAGTAGATAAAATGAATTACAGTGTTTTAAACAATGAATAGAACAGATAGAGTTAACAGATACTCTAAAGTAAGATAAAGGTGATGTTGACAATCCAGCTCACTGTAATCACAATGAGGATATCACACCAATCAATAATGTCTGTGGTGGTCAAAAATGTTTTGGAAATGAGATTGTGACACTAGTGGTGGGCAAAAAAGGAACAAGGTCCATCCTTTTAAATAGTTTCCTCCTCTTCTTTTCTCTCCTTTAATAATAATAATTACAAGTTTTAGCAAGGAACTTCCTTTTTCTATGTCCTTTTCTAAGTCTTATATAGATCTGGATTCTTCTTTGAAATATGGCTGTGTCCATTTTGGCCCATCTTTTAGTTTGCCAACTGGTTTTTATTAGTTCTCCTAACCTTCTCCCTTTGGAATTCATATCATGTCCTGATGTTATTTTATATTGTACATATTGTCTGTTGTCCCCATATTTCTTTCTCATAATTTCTTTCTTCTTCTAAGAGAATCTTGTCAATCACATGTTTGCTACTTTCTTGAGGAATTTAACATTCTGGTTGAGGTCCAGCCCAACACTCCCAGATTCTTTTTCAATATTTTTTCCCCCAGCATCCAATTTTGACCTGCTTCCCTTCCCCAATATGGCAAAATTTTTCATCATACAACTACTTTTCTTCTCCTTCTTGTTTTATCATTCTGATTTTCAATCATGACTCTTTTCTCTTTTTAAAAGACCTGCCTCCTTTTTGTCTCCACTCTCAGTTCTGAGGCCTTCTATTGGAGGTGGTATAGCAACTCTGTTCTGCCATCCAAATGTGCTCTTTTGTCTACTTACAGGTGCTACAGAAACCCAATGGAGGACTTCACCCGCCTGGGCTACTGTATTATGGCTGGCAGCTTCATAGCCTTTCAGTTCTCCTTCTCAGCCCTTAGCCCCCAGCTGTCCTTATCATTGAGTCCCAGCTATTCCGACCTTCCTTCTATCAAGCAGAGTGAATGGAATTCCAGGTAGAGGGTCTAGTGGTAGTGGCTGGATGAATGGTTGTGAGATTGGCAGTTCTTTCTCATATCCATGGAACCTGATAGGTTATGTTCCATGCCTGATGTGCTTTGCTAAAAGTAATTGTGTGTGCATGCATGTTACGAGAGATTGTGTAGATAGTGCTGCAGTCATGGAATAATCCTTATGTGTTCTCTTCTTTAGGTGTGTGTCTACTCTCCATGCAGTGATAGTTGGCCTATTCTGCCTCTACATCCTTTGGTTTGATGATGCTGTAAATGCCAACCCCATCTGGTAAGAAGTAACAGGCAAATGACTTGCTTACATGCCTCTTGGGCAAACATGTATAGATTTGGCAGCCTGATCTCCCTGGCAAGAGAGAGAGAGAGAGGAAGAAGAGGAGGTGCCTATGAGCATGATTGGTTTCATTGTGCTGGAAAGCACAAGAACTGTTCTGTGCTGCAAAAGAATAAGCCTTTGTTTTGTGTTTTTGATCGTAGGATGTGAGGGGTGGAAACAGGGTCACTCCAGGCAAGAGGATCTGAACTGATCTTGGCATTTGGCCTAAAAAGGTGCAAACACTCCTGCCCAAGCAATAATTACTCCCTTAGTCCCATTCCACTTATGCTGCACAGAAATATGCCTCCTCTTTCAGTGAATGGGCTGAGCTGATAGGAGACTCCAAAGCTCAGGAGACACTGATATCATTACTTCTCTGTCTATATCATACTTAACATTTCTGCTTTTTCTCCCCAACTCCTCCTTGATTCCACTTGGCCAGCATCCTTGGTGTTTGGCTTTGCACATGGCATGGCTGAAAGTCAAGGCACTCTGGATTCTGAACTCATTCAAGATTTGGCTACAGAAGACTCATAGACACAACTTTACTAGAGTAGTTATTTTAAAGTGGAGCTAACACAGTACACAGCAGTCAAAACATACAAGTACATGGAGTACATGTGTTCCAGGGTTTCAGTCCTAGGGATTTTCCTTTGACCTTTCCAATGTGCATTTTGCCACTTTCTTCAAGGAAGCTGCAGTTGAAAGGTTGACATAACCATTTTCTCAAGCCTGGGAAACATTGGTTCCTGTTACACCAATTTCATTTTAACATCTATCGCATTTTGCTTACATGTGTTTTGGTCTTAAATTAGAATTTCATAAAAACATATCAGCGCCTCTGCTTATCATCTCTTATGAATTTTCATTTCTCATGAACATTTGAATTAAAGATTGATTTTCTACTTTGAAAAATGAGGTGGGAATTTTAAGGACATTTGAAATAACAGAACTAACCATAGTTCAGAATCATGTCATTATTACACATGGGAACAAAGAAAAAACATAGATGGTTGAATTCAGGATAAGGCAAATAAAATAATTAGATTTTTTTTACAATTCCAAATCTAATAACTTTACACAAGTTATTATTACATATTTACAATAATTTTACAAGATATAATACAGTATTTCATTCTTATTAGGATCTTAGGCTCCTATTTTATGTTTGGGGGCTAGAAATTGGAAACCGAATAATGAAAGCAATATTGTAGCATTGTGAAAGTAACCTTGCAAATTTTGTTTCTATGTCATAAAGTCACATAACTGTACAACAAATCAGTGCCTCCAGTACAAGGCTGCAACAGTGCTTGTGTTGTTCTAACAAAAAGCAAGCTCCTTTGGATGTTGCTGTATATGAAATTTATAAATACTGTATATGTATTTATGTAGATGTGGGGTATGTGTTTTATACATGTATATCAAGTAAAAGTTTCTCCTGCCACTCATTTCCAACTCAAGGGGATGGTACTCATCTCTGATTCACAGTTTAAGGAGCCAGCATTGTCTGATGATGCTTCTATGGTCATGTGGTCAGAATGACTATACGGCAAGGCACACAAAATGCTGTTACTTTCCCACTGAAGGTGGTACCTATTTATCTTACTTGCATTTTTACATGCTTTTGAACTGCTAGGTTGGCAGGAGCTAGGCAGACAATGGGAGCTCACCCTGTTAGGTGGTGACTGGGTCTCAAACTCAGGCTGCTGATCTTCCAGCCTACAAGCCCAGCATCTTAACCATTTGGCCACCGCCCCCCATATATATGTATGTACACATATACATAATACATATATGTAAAAAAAACAAAAATGTATATACAATTACTTTATCCCCAAATCACTGTTCTGCCTGTAAAACAGCGGCCCTTGTGTTCAGAAAATTCTGTATATTTAGTTTCCAAGTGATCCTGATTACTAATCTTGCATATATAAAGAAAGACCCAGAGATAAAATTGTTCCTAAACAGATTTGGACTTTGTGTAGACTGCATGGTGAAAGGGTTTGAATTAAGCTTAATATTACTGTTTTACTTAAGATCTTCTTAATTAAAGACAAATACATTATCATAATTACTTATATATAATGTATATAATATTTATGAAACATTTAAATCAGACCTTTTTCTTGATTTATAAATTCTAAAAAGGTGGGCAGTGTAACAATTGGTAAAATAAATGAAATTCAGTCTCACTGTTGTAAGTAGTGAGAACAAACATTAGTCAAAGAAACTTCAAATTAAAGATCTTATGTGTTTTTGAATAGTTAATTACAATAGTTAATTAATAGTTTGTATTAATTGGGAATCAAAAGATAAGAATGGGCTTCTCTTAATTCAAAATCCATACTTGCGTATAATATCGAGGGCCAATCAAAATAGTGTACCAATTTTCCATGATTACTTGTCCTGACTGCTGATAGTAATTTAACTCCAATAATATCTGCTCCTGATGGATGTCTCCAGTTTACCATCTCCATCCTGAGATAAGCTTGGAAACTATGACCCCCAGGTCTGAAACAGCTTAATTTTGGAACTTCTTTTTCCTACATGCTGTATTGTTTCTAATCCTTTGCTTAACAATGGATTTAGAAGTCTTGATTATTCTTCTGTG
The DNA here is from genome assembly GCA_032468055.1 of Acrochordus granulatus. Classification (NCBI taxonomy): domain Eukaryota; kingdom Metazoa; phylum Chordata; class Lepidosauria; order Squamata; family Acrochordidae; genus Acrochordus; species Acrochordus granulatus. Next base: position 463,823 of record JANHZU010003229.1, read on the forward strand.
CCATTTTGCCACCATACCATTTCAGCTCCCCATTTCCATCCCCATGGTTCATTGTAACTCTTATTTTATTTGTTTGATCGTACTCTATAGACAATGACATTATTAATGTTTGTTTTTTTCCTGCTATAACATACCAGAATTAGCCTCAAAGATGTAGATAAGTTCTTTAAAAATATACAAAATGCATAAGCATTGCACAAGTAAAAAAAGGAAGAGCTAATAAAGTAATATTTGGTCACTTTCAAATTAATATTTTGTAGTGATTTATAGCATCATCCAACCACAGGTGTATCAGTTTAACAACACCGAAACATACTGCCCCAGTGGTAGGCTGGTTGATGCTAGAAGAAACTCTGAATGACAAGAGTGGAAATGACTTTGAAAAGTCCTCTCTCCATAATGCCACATGATGTTGCCTGCAAGGCTGGAGGGTGAGGAGAAATGGGGTTCCTTTCTTAGTACCAGAGCTTTGCCTTTTGATCTTATCCTCATTCATTCATTCTTGTAGGGGAGATCCTTGGTTGGTCAAACTGAATGTAGCTGTCACCTGCGGCTACCTGCTCTATGGTAAGCACCACACTGGGTTTTGTCAGGTAGGCTGGAGGGTTCAAAACAGCTTTCATGATTCTGGGAAGACTTTCTTTGCCATAGTAATCCAGACACATACCAATAATCTTTTCTATATGTTTTACTTTTCCCTGGGAATACTTCCTACATGAGACCCATTACAGCATATAGACAGTATACTTCCACTAAGACATTTCCATGGCTTGTATCCAAAATAAGTTAAAGCAAAACTTCCAGGAGCTCTTGTCTTCTTGCTTTTCTCTTGTCATCATGCAGTGAGAGGAAGGACTCCTTAGAAGGGAAAAAACTTCAAAGGATAGCAGTAACTGAGGTCAGTTGAGGTTGTGTAGGAAAGACAGGTCACTGGGAACGGGGGTGTTGTATTGTTGTACTTTTGTCTTCAATCATTTTGCCACATGCTGCTTAGTACTTGGGGAATGCCAGATTTTCAAGTGGGATCAAGATGTCGACGTAAATACGTACAACTGCCTCATAATGTACTAAAATGTTATATGCCTTTCTTTCATCTGTCTTCCTCTCAGTCAGTGTCACTGTGAATATCTCATAATGTGACCTAGTATAGGAAATATACACTGAATATTTTCCTAAGTGGCTGACTTTGACCATTAACGAGGAACAACTGGATTTAGACACAGAAGAGCTGGGTTTGATATCCCACTTCTTATCTAATTTTATTTTACACATCTCCGCCCATTACTACAATTTTTAAAAAATATATAAATACAGTCTACAGGCCACAAGAAAGTAATTACATATGAACAAATAAAACAATCAAAACTGGTCATGGAGAAGATATGATAAGTCAGTTTTTATCTGGTATTTGCAAGGATGGGGTAGTACCACGTTTTCCAGATATAGAAGAATTTCAAGTCTCCTCTTGTATAAGTTGGGTGGCCATATAAATGTGCTTAGTAAATAAATAAATAAGTATAAATATACAAATTAGAAAGACCACATATACATAAACCCTGATGGAAAAAATAATTATTCCCCTTGTTCTGCAATGTCTGCCCATATGCCTGTTATTTTATCAACATTCACACCGATGGCACTAAGTCCAACCATTTATCTCTATACCCTTTTTATGCTACAAAAGATACTTTCCCATCCACACCCTCTCACTTCTAGGAAGGAAGAGCAGTTGAAATATTGGCTGAGGCACTTGGGTTCTGACAGGTCACTTTGTCATTTAAATTGGGGCAGGACCTCCCAGGTTTTCAATTCAGCTCTTGCCTGCCAGACCTAAAGACACTGCTAGGGCTCTGTAATATGTATGTGTGGAGTATGTGAATATAAGGGTGAGAGAATACTAATGCAGGTGATATTACCTGCAATTACTTTTCAAATCACCTTAGAAACAGAATTAAAAAACATCCTAGGAGAATCTGAGATTTCCAGACAATACATGATTCTCATAAAAATGGGACCAGAGTTGTGAGAACTCATCCTATTCAGTGTTCCCTGTTCTTGATTTCCAAGAAGAATGGCAAGGATTGCCAACTTTTAACAACTTCGGGAGAAGATTATGAGATTGATATACGAGATATGTGCAAAGGACTTTTCCCCCAGCGTTTGGTCAGAGGGATTATTTTCCTTTCAGAGTTTCCCTCGGCCTTTTTTATTCTCATTCAGCTTTGACTGGGATTAGTCTGTTGTCTAGCTGTCTGAATCCACAAATTCCAATGTGGATTTGCCTGGCTCTTCCAAGTGAGATTTTGATCTCACATATTCAGTTAGCTGGCGAGATCTACTTCCCCAAGCAGCGTTAAAGCAAATATGGCTACAGTTCTTTTTCTTTTTCACCTCTACATTTGGTTGGTATAGTGAAGATGGTTTGTTAAATCACGCTTTGATCAAATGTTTGTTGAAGTTTAAGGTAAAGGTTTCCCCTTTCAGTTGTGTCTGACTCTAGGAGCCGATTCTTATCTCCGTTTCATATCCGAAGAGCCAGTGTGTTTGAAGATGCTTCTGTGGTCATGTGGCCGGCATGACTATATGCTGAAGTGCACGGATGCTGTCACCTTTCCCACTAAAGGTGGTACCTATTTATCTACTTGCATTTTTACATGCTTTCGAACTGTGGAAGTTTAACCACTTGAAATTATTTATTCAGAGGAATTTGTGGAATGCTGAATTCCTGCTAAGTCAAGGTCTCTTCAAGAAAGGATTGGGCCAGGTGTAGGATGTTTGCCAATGTGGGGCCATTTTGTATGCAGAATATTGTTGAATTGTTCATGAATAAATAGATAATCTCAGTGCTCAAACTAAACTGCCTGCGTTTGCCATGCATCTGTGCTGCTCCCAGCAGCATAAAAAAGAAAAGAGAGAAATTAGGAGCCAAATGTTTTATACTCACATTTGGAAAAGCCTCAACTGCTAAATTCCTGCAGGTAGCACAGCTGTTAAACTAAAAGAAGCAGGGCTGCAGGGGGGGGAAAGAGATCGCCTTACTCTTGTGTTTCCTTTCTTATATATTTGCTGTTTTCTGTCTGTTTATTTCATAGTAAATCCTGCTTGTTTCTGAATATGTGTTGTGTTCTGAATTATAGATCTGCTGCTGCTAGTGCGCTACCGGAAGACTTTAGGGGATTCCCTTTTCGTTTGCCACCACTTGGCAGCGCTGTACGCTTATGGATACGTCTTGGTTAGTTCCAGAGTCCTTTCGCTTTTCTGGTGGGTGGGGCAGGGGAGAGAGGGCTTTATTCTTCATCCTTTTTTTAAAAAAACAAAAAACTGTGCTTCAAACTGCTTCAGGGCATTCTGCAGCTAGCACCCTCCAAACCAACCTCTAGGAGCAAGTACTGTATTTTCTGACATCTGTCACTGCTCCCTCCCAATCACCTGAAGGGGGAGGCATTTTACTTCTGCTTGTCAATTTAATTTCACAAACCCCAGACCTGTAAAAAGGAGACCAGATGTAGAGCAATCCTAAGAGTAAGTGACCTACCTTTGTTATACAGTAGAAATGAAATGTAACGAACATCTGGAGGATGGTTGAATGCTAACTCTTTGCTGTCATCCAGTGGTCACCTGGCTTTGAGTTGTCCTCATTCAGAAAATGCATCCAGTACATAAAGGGGACTGGACTCTTCGGAGGAGAGGATATAAGAAGATCTAAATTTCTGAGGTTGTACCATTTAAGAGCATGTTCATGTTGTAGGTTCCCTGCCAAAGAGGTGAGGTGTCTGACTTCCCTTAAAAGTACTTTCATTCCTGCTTCTAAGATGCAAAGGGCAGAAAATGTTGCTTCTACTGATCCATGCTGCTCTCCTGGTCCATGCTGGGGTCCAGAGGGAATTCCCTGTTTATTAGTAATAAAATGACATTATCGACACCTGGATTTTAGACATTATTTATTCCAAATACAAAGCCTGCCCTGGGATAATATTTATTTTAGGGCAAAACCAGTTCCAAAGTGAGACACAAAAATAAAGTTTGCTTATAATAAATATTTATGCTAGTCTACGATCATCATAAAAATTTGATTTGATACAATAAATATTAGGAATAAAAGATGACTCAATGAATTCAGTATTTAAATCTCCTTATGCCAGTTTTAAGACTCAGACATCACTTTGGAGTAATCATAAAATGTACAGAATAAAGCCAAGTCAGGGCAAAAGTTGATTTAAGAATTATATCCCCAGGCTATGCTAAAACCTAGAAGCTATCAGCTTTGTGTATCACACTACACTTGGGTGTGGAACCCCTAGGGAAATGTTGTCTCTCTGGCATTTTCTATACTGGAAAAGTAATTTGGTGTGTTAAAAAGTATCTGTCACATAATTTTGGATCAACTGAGTTGTGCCCGAATGTTAAGCCAGTATAGCAGAAATTATAAAACAATTTCCTGAAATCCTTTTTGATTCCATGTAAGAAAATAAAGAGCATCGTTGGCTTTGTGAATTTATCATACAATCAAAATTAGTTGAAGCTGAAACCTTGTGTTCCCAGTCTCCAGTTGCTTCTGATCGTATAAGGACACACATATATAGATACATGGAGGCAAAGCTATATTATATTCTTTATAAAATGAACACCTTCAAGAAAGTGGCAGAGAAACCAAGAAAAGATAAAATATGCAGTTTCTCCTCAAAGTTCCCCTTTCATCTTGAAATATGGATAGGAAAAAAACTCACCATGTTATCAGAGGAAGTGTGAAAAAAACTCCTGTGCTCTGTATGAGTCCTGCAGGGTCCTATGAGTCACATGAAATTGGTTATAAGCAACCAGTATGCTCAAAATCATGGGTGAGATAGATAATACAGAAAGATAGATTTCCCAAACAAAATGAATTAAGAAAAATAGCATATATAGACAAAATAATATTGAAATGTATATTTAACAAGGAAAAGAGAAAAAGGAATTTTAAAATGTATTTCATGTATAAAACAAAAAAAACTTGATCCAATTGCTCAAATGTCCCTTTATGGAAGGAAAGGAAAGGGAAGGAAATTATTTTTACAAATAACTCAAGGCGGCAAACATATTTAACACACCTTCTTCCTCCTAGTGTTCCAATTTCTAAATTGTTTCTATTTTTACCTTTATTCAACATTCTCTGAGGTTTCTAATATATACCCTAATCGTTCAGTCATCTTTTCAAATGAAAATCTAATGAACTAATGTCACATTCATGCTTATTATTCATGTTTATTATTCAGTAGTTTGCTAAAAGTTTGCTTAAAGTCAAGTTTCATAAATTTCCTTCAGTTTTTTGAAAAGTGGATAAATGATTTAGGACTTGCAACTGTTTCCTTCAAAACCCCTAAGAGTTATGGAACTTTAGAGAGAGCAGTCACATCAGGACCAAACAGCTGAATTAAATGCTTAAATTGAATAAACTGCCAATAAACATATGGCCAAAATGATTTAAGTAAGACAAAAAGAGTTATGTTAAGAAATAAGTTGGAGTAAAATTGTAAGAGAAGATTTATGAAGATTTATTGGCTTTTTTTAAACTGGAAATACTCATTATTTCATGATGAAAAGATCAATGTTATGTCTGCAACCTAAACTTTTTTGAATATACTTTGTGACATTAAATGTAGATATTGAAACTGATCCCTGAACCAAGAAGGAACATTTGAGTGGCAGCTGCATGTCTCTCTTAGTTAGTCATCTGTTCTGCTGCTAATACATTTTGCTTTTCTTGTTTGCTGGGAGAAGGGGAGATCTGAGATTTCTGCTCAGACTTTAAAGATGCACTGAAAAAGGCAAGACTTTTAGTATAGCAGTGGAATGGTAAAACTAGAATCTGAGATATTTCTTTCTGTCACCGTAGAGCCGTGGGGTGCTTCCCTATTTTGCCAACTTTCGTCTCCTTTCAGAACTGTCTACACCCTTTGTGAATTTGCGGTGAGTTTGGTGATGTCAAAAACAAAGTCTGTGAATTCAATAGCTTGCCCAAGAATGTGCACTCATTTCTTGATAAAGAGGTCCTTGTATCTTTGTCCTAAGGAAGAGCAGCACTCTTCCATACCCCTTCCTCATTAAAGCCACAGGGTTGAGCTCAAGAATCACACAACCTCAAGCCTGATGCATGTTCATGTCTAACTTTTTTAATTATCTGCCATAATCCTGGGGGTGATCTTTATGTTGTTGCTCTATTGGGGGAGGTAGAGAATCTGGATGGACTGACTTCTTTTATTTTGTGTTGCCTCAGGTGGTTCCTGGATACAGCTGGCTGGCCACGTACTTCAAGGCTTGTTTTGGCCAATGGCTTGGCCATGATGGTAGTGTTCTTTGTGGTGCGCATTGCTGTCATCCCCAGCTATTATGTGCAGGTGTACTCTTGGTATGGCACTCCTGAATATGTGCGTCTGGGCCTGAGTGTACAACTGGCTTGGATTGGGCCAAGCATTGCCTTGGAAGTGCTCAATTTGGTCTGGATGTACCGCATTGTCCGTGGTTTCTATCGAGCTTTACGCCATTCTAAGACCTGCAAGACAGAATGAAAATAAAAAAGTGATGGTACTTTACACCAAGTTCTGCTGGACAAAGCTGGATTTCCTCTTCTATTTCCCTTAGAAGCGAGTTGCTCTAGGAACTGCTTCTGACTATGTACTTGGAAAAGGAACTCCAGATTCATAAAATGGGGGCATATAGTTTTCTGTTTCATGAAAGAAAGGTCTTGGTCAAACTGATTAGAGTCAGCAATTTGGTTCTGGAGAATAACCTTTGTTCATCTTCTAGAAACACCTCATAGGGCTGGAGATAGTTTTTTTTAATGGGATATAGTAGCCTAGGGATTCCTTTGGCATAAATAGGAGTGCTTGGGAGGTTCAATGGTTAACAGTTTCCTGGTTTGAGGCTTTTGAATGAGACTTCATGTAGCTTCATGTAGCTAAACAGGTGACATTTCTAATACTTCAGGAATTTTAACTCTTTCAGCTGTCAATCTGTCCAAGATGATGACCAAGTTCTGTTGTCTCCTAAGAAGAAAAGGCTGGCTCTGGGGGAAGAAGAAATGGGGGAAAAATCTGGAAGTTGTATTCTCTTGATTGCCAGTTTGCTAGGGATGTTTCAGCCATGTTTAGCAATGGAATAGAAAGAAAAGACTGTAGGGATAAGGGAAGAAATAGGGTCCAGTTATGAATGCAAACAATGAGATCCCCAGGACCCAGTGGCAGGATTTCAGGACCTTGGCTAGAAGGACAGTAGTACTGTAAATAGCATCTTTGTTTACTAAATCAATTTAAACTTGGCATTCCACTGAAGGACTTGCTTATACAAGAGCTATTAAACTTCTAGAGACAAGGAAACAATAGTTTTAACTAGGTTAGAAGCAAGGCCCACTTTCCTCTGCTCAGTGGTTTTGATTACTCAAAACTAAAGTGATACCTGTTGCCTCTGGATATGCCAGGAATATAACTTCCAAAATCATCATCCACTATGGTTATACTCCATTTTCACTCTGGTTGAATTCATCTTTGTGGTTGCCTTTCCTGTGTATGACAATCACATCTTCTCCAGAAATAGTTTACAGTGTGAAAGCTTCTTCACCCCAAAGATATGCCCTAGTGAATGCAGCCCTGTGCAAATGTACAGGCTGTACCACATGATATAGTTTTCTGAACTTGTTATTTTATTTCATGTTCTCTAGAGTCTAAACACATAGCTGGTGCAAGATTAAAGGTAAAGGTTTCCCCTGCTAGTCATGGTTGACTCTAGGGGGTGGTGCTCATCTCCATTTCCTAGCCGAAGAGCCAGCATTGCCGGAAGACACTTTTGTGATCATGTGGCCAGCATGACTATACAACGAAATGCATAGACAGTGTTACTTTCCCACCCAAGTTGGTACCTATTTATCTACTTACATTTTTACATGCTTTTGAACTGCTTAGTTGGCAGGAGCTAGGCAGACAACAGGAGCTCACCTCATTACAAGGTGGCTCTTGAATTTCAAACATGAGCCACTGACTTTCCAGCTGACAAGCCCAGTATCTTAACTGCTTGCGCCATCGCGCACCTGATGCAAGATTTTCCCTCCCCTAAAGTCACTGGCAGATGTGTGCAGTGCTTCTGGCTTTCCCCTCTGTATTTCTATGCCCTTTCTCCTTCTCTTATAATTGTTTTTCATCCTGATACATACCAACACTAGTATAGAGACAGGATATCATGATTTTGGCTCTGTATTGGAATGTAATGGTAAGATATGGCAAATTTTGGTAGTAGAATTCAATGATGAATTTTGAAATCTGAATTCCAACAAATGTCAGGGGTAGAGGACGTTGGAATTTAGGTAGTATCAATATGAGCCTAGAAGATCAACAGCATTGTAGAAAATTCTACAATCCTACTAATACCTCTTTAGCTGGTGTGGAACATCATACCATAGTGATGTACAAGGAATGTGCCCATGTGTTGCATGGCTAGCAATTACTAGTTTTGAGAAACAGTAGATTTAATCTGTCTAAGGCAGCCTTAATATCAACAGCATTTAAATAAAAGATACACTATTCCCAGGTCAGTGATTAATGGATTCAACTCACATCTTCCAACCAACTTTTCTTTGTTTAAATTATATTAATAGAATAGGAAATGACCATCTGTGAAAACAGCTGCTCTATGATTGGTGGATAGTTTCCTACCAGCTGATGACATTCAGAAAGGGGGAAGGTAGAAAGGCCTAAGTGTTTAACCAATGGCTTTGCTTAACATGGCCTGTACCCCTGGAATCAGGATACCACCATAGGATGTCCATGCTACAGAGGCAAAATATGTTCCAACAGAAAAATTTGTGGTTCCATCATTTTTGCCAGCTCAAGGATAAGTTAATAGTACTTTAACTGAACCATGAGGAAAAGCTCTAGATGCAGACACTAAGAGATGTTAGTTAAACATGTTGGTTTAAAAGCTGCTGTTAATGGGTTGGGAGATACTTTGGCTTAATATATAGTATGAGCATAGTCAATGAGAAATTTACAAACTCAACCCATTC